>JAUMJL010002747.1:0-15889 GCA_033558185.1 Dromococcyx pavoninus
GATTGAAAAACCCCAAAATGGATTGAAAAACTCAAAAATGGTTTGAAAAGCCTAAAAATGGTTTGAGAAACCCAAAATTGGATTGAGGAACCCAAAAATTGGCGGAGTGACCCAAAAATGGATTGAAGAAACCCTAAAAATTGAGTGCCGAACCTAAAAATCGGTTGAGAAACTACCAAAATGGGCTGAGGTACCCAAAAACAGAATGAGAGAGCAAAAAATGGGCTGAGGGACTCAAAAATAAATTTAGGATATCAAAAATGGGCTGAGAATACCAAAAATGGACTGAGGAAGCCAAAAATGGATTGAAGAAACCAAAAATGGGTTGAAGAAACCAAAAATGGGTTGAGAAAGCCAAAAGTGCACTAAGGAAAGCAAAAATGGGTTGAGAAACACAAAAATGGATTGAGAAACCCCAAAATGGTCTTGGAAACCCAAAAATGGGCTTGGAACCTCAAAAACGGACTGAGAAACCAAAAATGGCCTGGGAAACCCAAAAAATGGATTGAGGAACCCAAAAATAGATTAAGAAAATAAAAAATGGGCTGAGGGACCCAAAAACGGACTGAGGAATTCATAAATGGATTGAGAAACCCAAAAATGGACTGAGTGACCAAGACATGGATTGAGGAACCCAAAAATGGATTGAGGAACCCAAAAATGGGCTGAGGAACCCAGAAATGGATGGAGAAACCAATAAATGGATTGAAAAAACCAAAAATGGGCTGAGGAATCGAAAAATGGATTGAGGAACACAGAAATGGGCTGAGAAACCCAAAAATGGGCTGAGGGACCCAAAATGGATTGAGGAACCCAAAAATGGGCTGGGAAAGCAAAAAATGGATTGAAGAACCCTAAGAATGGGCTGACGAACCCAAAAATGTATTGAGGAACCCAGAAATGGGCTGCTGGGACCCAAAAATGTATTGAGGGACCCAAAAACGGGCTTAAGAACCCCAAAATGGGCTGAAGGATGCAAAAATGGATTAAGGAACCCAAAAATGGACTGATGGACCAAAAAATGGATTGAAAAATCCAAAAATGATTTGAGGAACACAAAACTTGGCTGACTGATGCAAAAAATGGATTGACGAACCCCCAAAATGTGCTGAGGAACCCAAAAATGGACTCAGAAACTCAAAAATGGGCTGAGAATAAAAAATAAATGGAATGAAGAACCCAAAAATGGGTGAGAAAACCAAAAATGGTTTGACCAAACCAAAAATGAACTGAGGGACTCCAAAATGGGCTGAGGGACCCAAAAATGGAATGAAAGACCAAAAAATGGGCTGAGGAACCCAAAAATGGTCTGAAAAGCCTGAAAATGGGGTGAGAAACCCAAAATTGGATTTAGGAAACCAAAAATGGATTGAGAAACCTAAAAATGGACGGAGAAACCCAAAAATGGATTGAGGTACCCAAAAATGGGCTGGGAAAGAAAAAAAATGGATTGACAAACCCCAGAAATGGACTGACAAACCCAAAAATGAATTGAGGAACCCCCAAAATTGGCAGAGGAACCCAAAACCGGACTCAGAAACTCAAAAATGGGCAGAGAATAAAAAAAAAATGGATTGAAGAACCCAAATTTGGGTGAGAAAACCAAAAATGGTTTGACCAAACCAAAAATGAACTGAGGGACCCGAAAATGTGCTGAGGGACTCCAAAATGGAATGAGAGAGCAAAAAATGGGCTGAGGGACTCAAAAATGGATTGAGGAAACCAAAAATGGACTAAGAAACCCAAAAATGGTCTTGGAAACCCAGAAATGGGCTTGGAACCTCAAAAACGGACTGAAAAACCAAAAATGGCCTGGGAAACCCAAAAATAGATTGAGGAACCCAAAAATAGATTAAGGAACTCAAAAATGGGCTGAGGGATCCAAAAATGGACTGAGGAATTCAAAAATGGAGTGAGAAAGCCAAAAATGGACTGACAAACCCAAAAATGGACTGGGAAACCCATAACTGCTGCGGGACCCAAAAATGTATTGAGGAACCCAAAAATGGACTGAGAAAGCAAAAAATGGTTCGAGGAATCCAAAAATCGGCTGAGAAACCAAAAAATGGACTGAGTGACCAAGACATGGATTGAGGAACCCAAAAATGTATTGAGGAACCCCAAAATGGACTGAGGAAACCAAAAATGGGCTGAAGGACCCAAAATGGATTGAGGAACCCAAAAATGGATTGAGGAACCTAAAAATGGTTTGAAAAACACAAAAATTGACTGAGAAACCCAAAAAAGGGCTGAGGGACCCAAAAATCGGTTGAGGAACCCCCAAAATGGACTGAGGAAGCCCAAAATGGATTGAGAAAACAAAAAAATGGTTCGAGCAATCGAAAAATAGACAGAGAAACCCAAAAATGGGCTGTGTGACCCAGCCATAGATTGAAAAACCCCAAAATGGATTGAAAAACTCAAAAATGGTTTGAAAAGCCTAAAAATGGTTTGAGAAACCCAAAATTGGATTGAGGAACCCAAAAATTGGCGGAGTGACCCAAAAATGGATTGAAGAAACCCTAAAAATTGAGTGCCGAACCTAAAAATCGGTTGAGAAACTACCAAAATGGGCTGAGGTACCCAAAAACAGAATGAGAGAGCAAAAAATGGGCTGAGGGACTCAAAAATAAATTGAGGATATCAAAAATGGGCTGAGAATACCAAAAATGGACTGAGGAACCCAAAAATGGATTGAAGAAACCAAAAATGGGTTGAGAAAGCCAAAAGTGCACTAAGGAAAGCAAAAATGGATTGAGAAACACAAAAATGGATTGAGAAACCCCAAAATGGTCTTGGAAACCCAAAAATGGGCTTGGAACCTCAAAAACGGACTGAGAAACCAAAAATGGCCTGGGAAACCCAAAAATGGATTGAGGAACCCAAAAATAGATTAAGAAAATCAAAAATGGGCTGAGGGACCCAAAAACGGACTGAGGAATTCATAAATGGATTGAGAAACCCAAAAATGGACTGAGTGACCAAGACATGGATTGAGGAACCCAAAAATGGGCTGAGGAACCCAGAAATGGATGGAGAAACCAATAAATGTATTGAAAAAACCAAAAATGGGCTGAGGAATCGAAAAATGGATTGAGGAACACAGAAATGGGCTGAGAAACCCAAAAATGGGCTGAGGGACCCAAAATGGATTGAGGAACCCAAAAATGGGCTGGGAAAGCAAAAAATGGATTGAAGAACCCTAAGAATGGGCTGACGAACCCAAAAATGTATTGAGGAACCCAGAAATGGGCTGAGGAACCCAGAAATGGATGGAGAAACCAATAAATGGATTGAAAAAACCTAAAATGGGCTGAGGAATCGAAAAATGGATTGAGGAACACAGAAATGGGCTGAGAAACCCAAAAATGGGCTGAGGGACCCAAAATGGATTGAGGAACCCAAAAATGGGCTGGGAAAGCAAAAAATGGATTGAAGAACCCTAAGAATGGGCTGACGAACCCAAAAATGTATTGAGGAACCCAGAAATGGGCTGCTGGGACCCAAAAATGTATTGAGGGACCCAAAAACGGGCTTAAGAACCCCAAAATGGGCTGAAGGATGCAAAAATGGATTAAGGAACCCAAAAATGGACTGATGGACCAAAAAATGGATTGAAAAATCCAAAAATGATTTGAGGAACACAAAACATGGCTGACTGATGCAAAAAATGGATTGACGAACCCCCAAAATGTGCTGAGGAACCCAAAAATGGACTCAGAAACTCAAAAATGGGCTGAGAATAAAAAATAAATGGAATGAAGAACCCAAAAATGGGTGAGAAAACCAAAAATGGTTTGACCAAACCAAAAATGAACTGAGGGACTCCAAAATGGGCTGAGGGACCCAAAAATGGAATGAAAGACCAAAAAATGGGCTGAGGAACCCAAAAATGGTCTGAAAAGCCTGAAAATGGGGTGAGAAACCCAAAATTGGATTTAGGAAACCAAAAATGGATTGAGAAACCTAAAAATGGGCTGGGAAAGAAAAAAAATGGATTGACAAACCCCAGAAATGGACTGACAAACCCAAAAATGAATTGAGGAACCCCCAAAATTGGCAGAGGAACCCAAAACCGGACTCAGAAACTCAAAAATGGGCAGAGAATAAAAAAAAAATGGATTGAAGAACCCAAATTTGGGTGAGAAAACCAAAAATGGTTTGACCAAACCAAAAATGAACTGAGGGACCCGAAAATGTGCTGAGGGACTCCAAAATGGAATGAGAGAGCAAAAAATGGGCTGAGGGACTCAAAAATGGATTGAGGAAACCAAAAATGGACTAAGAAACCCAAAAATGGTCTTGGAAACCCAGAAATGGGCTTGGAACCTCAAAAACGGACTGAAAAACCAAAAATGGCCTGGGAAACCCAAAAATAGATTGAGGAACCCAAAAATAGATTAAGGAACTCAAAAATGGGCTGAGGGATCCAAAAATGGACTGAGGAATTCAAAAATGGAGTGAGAAAGCCAAAAATGGACTGACAAACCCAAAAATGGACTGGGAAACCCATAACTGCTGCGGGACCCAAAAATGTATTGAGGAACCCAAAAATGGACTGAGAAAGCCAAAAATGGTTCGAGGAATCCAAAAATCGGCTGAGAAACCAAAAAATGGACTGAGTGACCAAGACATGGATTGAGGAACCCAAAAATGTATTGAGGAACCCCAAAATGGACTGAGGAAACCAAAAATGGGCTGAAGGACCCAAAATGGATTGAGGAACCCAAAAATGGATTGAGGAACCTAAAAATGGTTTGAAAAACACAAAAATTGACTGAGAAACCCAAAAAAGGGCTGAGGGACCCAAAAATCGGTTGAGGAACCCCCAAAATGGACTGAGGAAGCCCAAAATGGATTGAGAAAACAAAAAAATGGTTCGAGCAATCGAAAAATAGACAGAGAAACCCAAAAATGGGCTGTGTGACCCAGCCATAGATTGAAAAACCCAAAAATGGATTGAAAAACTCAAAAATGGTTTGAAAAGCCTAAAAATGGTTTGAGAAACCCAAAATTGGATTGAGGAACCCAAAAATTGGCGGAGTGACCCAAAAATGGATTGAAGAAACCCTAAAAATTGAGTGCCGAACCTAAAAATCGGTTGAGAAACTACCAAAATGGGCTGAGGTACCCAAAACAGAAAGAGAGAGCAAAAAATGGGCTGAGGGACTCAAAAATAAATTGAGGATATCAAAAAAGGGCTGAGAATACCAAAAATGGACTGAGGAACCCAAAAATGGATTGAAGAAACCAAAAATGGGTTGAGAAAGCCAAAAGTGCACTAAGGAAAGCAAAAATGGATTGAGAAACACAAAAATGGATTGAGAAAGCCCAAAATGGTCTTGGAAACCCAAAAATGGGCTTGGAACCTCAAAAACGGACTGAGAAACCAAAAATGGCCTGGGAAACCCAAAAATGGATTGAGGAACCCAAAAATAGATTAAGAAAATCAAAAATGGGCTGAGGGACCCAAAAACGGACTGAGGAATTCATAAATGGATTGAGAAACCCAAAAATGGACTGAGTGACCAAGACATGGATTGAGGAACCCAAAAATGGGCTGAGGAACCCAGAAATGGTTGGAGAAACCAATAAATGTATTGAAAAAACCAAAAATGGGCTGAGGAATCGAAAAATGGATTGAGGAACACAGAAATGGGCTGAGAAACCCAAAAATGGGCTGAGGGACCCAAAATGGATTGAGGAACCCAAAAATGGGCTGGGAAAGCAAAAAATGGATTGAAGAACCCTAAGAATGGGCTGACGAACCCAAAAATGTATTGAGGAACCCAGAAATGGGCTGCTGGGACCCAAAAATGTATTGAGGGACCCAAAAACGGGCTTAAGAACCCCAAAATGGGCTGAAGGATGCAAAAATGGATTAAGGAACCCAAAAATGGACTGATGGACCAAAAAATGGATTGAAAAATCCAAAAATGATTTGAGGAACACAAAACTTGGCTGACTGATGCAAAAAATGGATTGACGAACCCCCAAAATGTGCTGAGGAACCCAAAAATGGACTCAGAAACTCAAAAATGGGCTGAGAATAAAAAATAAATGGAATGAAGAACCCAAAAATGGGTGAGAAAACCAAAAATGGTTTGACCAAACCAAAAATGAACTGAGGGACTCCAAAGTGGGCTGAGGGACCCAAAAATGGAATGAAAGACCAAAAAATGGGCTGAGGAACCCAAAAATGGTCTGAAAAGCCTGAAAATGGGGTGAGAAACCCAAAATTGGATTTAGGAAACCAAAAATGGATTGAGAAACCTAAAAATGGACGGAGAAACCCAAAAATGGATTGAGGTACCCAAAAATGGGCTGGGAAAGAAAAAAAATGGATTGACAAACCCCAGAAATGGACTGACAAACCCAAAAATGAATTGAGGAACCCCCAAAATTGGCAGAGGAACCCAAAACCGGACTCAGAAACTCAAAAATGGGCAGAGAATCAAAAAAAAATGGATTGAAGAACCCAAATTTGGGTGAGAAAACCAAAAATGGTTTGACCAAACCAAAAATGAACTGAGGGACCCGAAAATGTGCTGAGGGACTCCAAAATGGAATGAGAGAGCAAAAAATGGACTGAGGGACTCAAAAATGGATTGAGGAAACCAAAAATGGACTAAGAAACCCAAAAATGGTCTTGGAAACCCAGAAATGGGCTTGGAACCTCAAAAACGGACTGAAAAACCAAAAATGGCCTGGGAAACCCAAAAATAGATTGAGGAACCCAAAAATAGATTAAGGAACTCAAAAATGGGCTGAGGGATCCAAAAATGGACTGAGGAATTCAAAAATGGAGTGAGAAAGCCAAAAATGGACTGACAAACCCAAAAATGGACTGGGAAACCCATAACTGCTGCGGGACCCAAAAATGTATTGAGGAACCCAAAAATGGACTGAGAAAGCCAAAAATGGTTCGAGGAATCCAAAAATCGGCTGAGAAACCAAAAAATGGACTGAGTGACCAAGACATGGATTGAGGAACCCAAAAATGTATTGAGGAACCCCAAAATGGACTGAGGAAACCAAAAATGGGCTGAAGGACCCAAAATGGATTGAGGAACCCAAAAAATGGATTGAGGAACCTAAAAATGGTTTGAAAAACCCAAAAATTGACTGAGAAACCCAAAAATGGGCTGAAGGACCCAAAAATCGGTTGAGGAACCCCCAAAATGGACTGAGGAAGCCCAAAATGGATTGAGAAAACAAAAAAATGGTTCGAGGAATCGAAAAATAGACAGAGAAACCCAAAAATGGGCTGTGTGACCCAGCCATAGATTGAAAAACCCAAAAATGGATTGAAAAACTCAAAAATGGTTTGAAAAGCCTAAAAATGGTTTGAGAAACCCAAAATTGGATTGAGGAACCCAAAAATTGGCGGAGTGACCCAAAAATGGATTGAAGAAACCCTAAAAATTGAGTGCCGAACCTAAAAATCGGTTGAGAAACTACCAAAATGGGCTGAGGTACCCAAAAACAGAATGAGAGAGCAAAAAATGGGCTGAGGGACTCAAAAATAAATTGAGGATATCAAAAATGGGCTGAGAATACCAAAAATGGACTGAGGAACCCAAAAATGGATTGAAGAAACCAAAAATGGGTTGAGAAAGCCAAAAGTGCACTAAGGAAAGCAAAAATGGATTGAGAAACACAAAAATGGATTGAGAAACCCCAAAATGGTCTTGGAAACCCAAAAATGGGCTTGGAACCTCAAAAACGGACTGAGAAACCAAAAATGGCCTGGGAAACCCAAAAAATGGATTGAGGAACCCAAAAATAGATTAAGAAAATAAAAAATGGGCTGAGGGACCCAAAAACGGACTGAGGAATTCATAAATGGATTGAGAAACCCAAAAATGGACTGAGTGACCAAGACATGGATTGAGGAACCCAAAAATGGATTGAGGAACCCAAAAATGGGCTGAGGAACCCAGAAATGGATGGAGAAACCAATAAATGGATTGAAAAAACCAAAAATGGGCTGAGGAATCGAAAAATGGATTGAGGAACACAGAAATGGGCTGAGAAACCCATAAATGGGCTGAGGGACCCAAAATGGATTGAGGAACCCAAAAATGGGCTGGGAAAGCAAAAAATGGATTGAAGAACCCTAAGAATGGGCTGACGAACCCAAAAATGTATTGAGGAACCCAGAAATGGGCTGCTGGGACCCAAAAATGTATTGAGGGACCCAAAAACGGGCTTAAGAACCCCAAAATGGGCTGAAGGATGCAAAAATGGATTAAGGAACCCAAAAATGGACTGATGGACCAAAAAATGGATTGAAAAATCCAAAAATGATTTGAGGAACACAAAACTTGGCTGACTGATGCAAAAAATGGATTGACGAACCCCCAAAATGTGCTGAGGAACCCAAAAATGGACTCAGAAACTCAAAAATGGGCTGAGAATAAAAAATAAATGGAATGAAGAACCCAAAAATGGGTGAGAAAACCAAAAATGGTTTGACCAAACCAAAAATGAACTGAGGGACTCCAAAGTGGGCTGAGGGACCCAAAAATGGAATGAAAGACCAAAAAATGGGCTGAGGAACCCAAAAATGGTCTGAAAAGCCTGAAAATGGGGTGAGAAACCCAAAATTGGATTTAGGAAACCAAAAATGGATTGAGAAACCTAAAAATGGACGGAGAAACCCAAAAATGGATTGAGGTACCCAAAAATGGGCTGGGAAAGAAAAAAAATGGATTGACAAACCCCAGAAATGGACTGACAAACCCAAAAATGAATTGAGGAACCCCCAAAATTGGCAGAGGAACCCAAAACCGGACTCAGAAACTCAAAAATGGGCAGAGAATCAAAAAAAAATGGATTGAAGAACCCAAATTTGGGTGAGAAAACCAAAAATGGTTTGACCAAACCAAAAATGAACTGAGGGACCCGAAAATGTGCTGAGGGACTCCAAAATGGAATGAGAGAGCAAAAAATGGACTGAGGGACTCAAAAATGGATTGAGGAAACCAAAAATGGACTAAGAAACCCAAAAATGGTCTTGGAAACCCAGAAATGGGCTTGGAACCTCAAAAACGGACTGAAAAACCAAAAATGGCCTGGGAAACCCAAAAATAGATTGAGGAACCCAAAAATAGATTAAGGAACTCAAAAATGGGCTGAGGGATCCAAAAATGGACTGAGGAATTCAAAAATGGAGTGAGAAAGCCAAAAATGGACTGACAAACCCAAAAATGGACTGGGAAACCCATAACTGCTGCGGGACCCAAAAATGTATTGAGGAACCCAAAAATGGACTGAGAAAGCCAAAAATGGTTCGAGGAATCCAAAAATCGGCTGAGAAACCAAAAAATGGACTGAGTGACCAAGACATGGATTGAGGAACCCAAAAATGTATTGAGGAACCCCAAAATGGACTGAGGAAACCAAAAATGGGCTGAAGGACCCAAAATGGATTGAGGAACCCAAAAAATGGATTGAGGAACCTAAAAATGGTTTGAAAAACCCAAAAATTGACTGAGAAACCCAAAAATGGGCTGAAGGACCCAAAAATCGGTTGAGGAACCCCCAAAATGGACTGAGGAAGCCCAAAATGGATTGAGAAAACAAAAAAATGGTTCGAGGAATCGAAAAATAGACAGAGAAACCCAAAAATGGGCTGTGTGACCCAGCCATAGATTGAAAAACCCAAAAATGGATTGAAAAACTCAAAAATGGTTTGAAAAGCCTAAAAATGGTTTGAGAAACCCAAAATTGGATTGAGGAACCCAAAAATTGGCGGAGTGACCCAAAAATGGATTGAAGAAACCCTAAAAATTGAGTGCCGAACCTAAAAATCGGTTGAGAAACTACCAAAATGGGCTGAGGTACCCAAAAACAGAATGAGAGAGCAAAAAATGGGCTGAGGGACTCAAAAATAAATTGAGGATATCAAAAATGGGCTGAGAATACCAAAAATGGACTGAGGAACCCAAAAATGGATTGAAGAAACCAAAAATGGGTTGAGAAAGCCAAAAGTGCACTAAGGAAAGCAAAAATGGATTGAGAAACACAAAAATGGATTGAGAAACCCCAAAATGGTCTTGGAAACCCAAAAATGGGCTTGGAACCTCAAAAACGGACTGAGAAACCAAAAATGGCCTGGGAAACCCAAAAAATGGATTGAGGAACCCAAAAATAGATTAAGAAAATAAAAAATGGGCTGAGGGACCCAAAAACGGACTGAGGAATTCATAAATGGATTGAGAAACCCAAAAATGGACTGAGTGACCAAGACATGGATTGAGGAACCCAAAAATGGATTGAGGAACCCAAAAATGGGCTGAGGAACCCAGAAATGGATGGAGAAACCAATAAATGGATTGAAAAAACCAAAAATGGGCTGAGGAATCGAAAAATGGATTGAGGAACACAGAAATGGGCTGAGAAACCCATAAATGGGCTGAGGGACCCAAAATGGATTGAGGAACCCAAAAATGGGCTGGGAAAGCAAAAAATGGATTGAAGAACCCTAAGAATGGGCTGACGAACCCAAAAATGTATTGAGGAACCCAGAAATGGGCTGCTGGGACCCAAAAATGTATTGAGGGACCCAAAAACGGGCTTAAGAACCCCAAAATGGGCTGAAGGATGCAAAAATGGATTAAGGAACCCAAAAATGGACTGATGGACAAAAAAAATGGATTGAAAAATCCAAAAATGATTTGAGGAACACAAAACTTGGCTGACTGATGCAAAAAATGGATTGACGAACCCCCAAAATGTGCTGAGGAACCCAAAAATGGACTCAGAAACTCAAAAATGGGCTGAGAATAAAAAATAAATGGAATGAAGAACCCAAAAATGGGTGAGAAAACCAAAAATGGTTTGACCAAACCAAAAATGAACTGAGGGACTCCAAAATGGGCTGAGGGACCCAAAAATGGAATGAAAGACCAAAAAATGGGCTGAGGAACCCAAAAATGGTCTGAAAAGCCTGAAAATGGGGTGAGAAACCCAAAATTGGATTTAGGAAACCAAAAATGGATTGAGAAACCTAAAAATGGACGGAGAAACCCAAAAATGGATTGAGGTACCCAAAAATGGGCTGGGAAAGAAAAAAAATGGATTGACAAACCCCAGAAATGGACTGACAAACCCAAAAATGAATTGAGGAACCCCCAAAATTGGCAGAGGAACCCAAAACCGGACTCAGAAACTCAAAAATGGGCAGAGAATAAAAAAAAAATGGATTGAAGAACCCAAATTTGGGTGAGAAAACCAAAAATGGTTTGACCAAACCAAAAATGAACTGAGGGACCCGAAAATGTGCTGAGGGACTCCAAAATGGAATGAGAGAGCAAAAAATGGGCTGAGGGACTCAAAAATGGATTGAGGAAACCAAAAATGGACTAAGAAACCCAAAAATGGTCTTGGAAACCCAGAAATGGGCTTGGAACCTCAAAAACGGACTGAAAAACCAAAAATGGCCTGGGAAACCCAAAAATAGATTGAGGAACCCAAAAATAGATTAAGGAACTCAAAAATGGGCTGAGGGATCCAAAAATGGACTGAGGAATTAAAAAATGGAGTGAGAAAGCCAAAAATGGACTGACAAACCCAAAAATGGACTGGGAAACCCATAACTGCTGCGGGACCCAAAAATGTATTGAGGAACCCAAAAATGGACTGAGAAAGCAAAAAATGGTTCGAGGAATCCAAAAATCGGCTGAGAAACCAAAATAGGACTGAGTGACCAAGACATGGATTGAGGAACCCAAAAATGTATTGAGGAACCCCAAAATGGACTGAGGAACCCAAAAATGGGCTGAAGGACCCAAAATGGATTGAGGAACCCAAAAATGGATTGAGGAACCTAAAAACGGTTTGAAAAAGACAAAAATTGACTGAGAAACCCAAAAATGGGCTGAGGGACCCAAAAATCGGTTGAGGAACCCCCAAAATGGACTGAGGAAGCCCAAAATGGATTGAGAAAACAAAAAAAATGGTTCGAGGAATCGAAAAATAGACTGAGAAATCCAAAAATGGGCTGTGTGACCCAGCCATAGATTGAAAAACCCCAAAATGGATTGAAAAACTCAAAAATGGTTTGAAAAGCCTAAAAATGGTTTGAGAAACCCAAAATTGGATTGAGGAACCCAAAAATTGGCGGAGTGACCCAAAAATGGATTGAAGAAACCCTAAAAATTGAGTGCCGAACCTAAAAATCGGTTGAGAAACTACCAAAATGGGCTGAGGTACCCAAAAACAGAATGAGAGAGCAAAAAATGGGCTGAGGGACTCAAAAATAAATTTAGGATATCAAAAATGGGCTGAGAATACCAAAAATGGACTGAGGAAGCCAAAAATGGATTGAAGAAACCAAAAATGGGTTGAAGAAACCAAAAATGGGTTGAGAAAGCCAAAAGTGCACTAAGGAAAGCAAAAATGGGTTGAGAAACACAAAAATGGATTGAGAAACCCCAAAATGGTCTTGGAAACCCAAAAATGGGCTTGGAACCTCAAAAACGGACTGAGAAACCAAAAATGGCCTGGGAAACCCAAAAAATGGATTGAGGAACCCAAAAATAGATTAAGAAAATAAAAAATGGGCTGAGGGACCCAAAAACGGACTGAGGAATTCATAAATGGATTGAGAAACCCAAAAATGGACTGAGTGACCAAGACATGGATTGAGGAACCCAAAAATGGATTGAGGAACCCAAAAATGGGCTGAGGAACCCAGAAATGGATGGAGAAACCAATAAATGGATTGAAAAAACCAAAAATGGGCTGAGGAATCGAAAAATGGATTGAGGAACACAGAAATGGGCTGAGAAACCCAAAAATGGGCTGAGGGACCCAAAATGGATTGAGGAACCCAAAAATGGGCTGGGAAAGCAAAAAATGGATTGAAGAACCCTAAGAATGGGCTGACGAACCCAAAAATGTATTGAGGAACCCAGAAATGGGCTGCTGGGACCCAAAAATGTATTGAGGGACCCAAAAACGGGCTTAAGAACCCCAAAATGGGCTGAAGGATGCAAAAATGGATTAAGGAACCCAAAAATGGACTGATGGACCAAAAAATGGATTGAAAAATCCAAAAATGATTTGAGGAACACAAAACTTGGCTGACTGATGCAAAAAATGGATTGACGAACCCCCAAAATGTGCTGAGGAACCCAAAAATGGACTCAGAAACTCAAAAATGGGCTGAGAATAAAAAATAAATGGAATGAAGAACCCAAAAATGGGTGAGAAAACCAAAAATGGTTTGACCAAACCAAAAATGAACTGAGGGACTCCAAAATGGGCTGAGGGACCCAAAAATGGAATGAAAGACCAAAAAATGGGCTGAGGAACCCAAAAATGGTCTGAAAAGCCTGAAAATGGGGTGAGAAACCCAAAATTGGATTTAGGAAACCAAAAATGGATTGAGAAACCTAAAAATGGACGGAGAAACCCAAAAATGGATTGAGGTACCCAAAAATGGGCTGGGAAAGAAAAAAAATGGATTGACAAACCCCAGAAATGGACTGACAAACCCAAAAATGAATTGAGGAACCCCCAAAATTGGCAGAGGAACCCAAAACCGGACTCAGAAACTCAAAAATGGGCAGAGAATCAAAAAAAAATGGATTGAAGAACCCAAATTTGGGTGAGAAAACCAAAAATGGTTTGACCAAACCAAAAATGAACTGAGGGACCCGAAAATGTGCTGAGGGACTCCAAAATGGAATGAGAGAGCAAAAAATGGGCTGAGGGACTCAAAAATGGATTGAGGAAACCAAAAATGGACTAAGAAACCCAAAAATGGTCTTGGAAACCCAGAAATGGGCTTGGAACCTCAAAAACGGACTGAAAAACCAAAAATGGCCTGGGAAACCCAAAAATAGATTGAGGAACCCAAAAATAGATTAAGGAACTCAAAAATGGGCTGAGGGATCCAAAAATGGACTGAGGAATTCAAAAATGGAGTGAGAAAGCCAAAAATGGACTGACAAACCCAAAAATGGACTGGGAAACCCATAACTGCTGCGGGACCCAAAAATGTATTGAGGAACCCAAAAATGGACTGAGAAAGCAAAAAATGGTTCGAGGAATCCAAAAATCGGCTGAGAAACCAAAAAATGGACTGAGTGACCAAGACATGGATTGAGGAACCCAAAAATGTATTGAGGAACCCCAAAATGGACTGAGGAAACCAAAAATGGGCTGAAGGACCCAAAATGGATTGAGGAACCCAAAAATGGATTGAGGAACCTAAAAATGGTTTGAAAAACACAAAAATTGACTGAGAAACCCAAAAAAGGGCTGAGGGACCCAAAAATCGGTTGAGGAACCCCCAAAATGGACTGAGGAAGCCCAAAATGGATTGAGAAAACAAAAAAATGGTTCGAGCAATCGAAAAATAGACAGAGAAACCCAAAAATGGGCTGTGTGACCCAGCCATAGATTGAAAAACCCCAAAATGGATTGAAAAACTCAAAAATGGTTTGAAAAGCCTAAAAATGGTTTGAGAAACCCAAAATTGGATTGAGGAACCCAAAAATTGGCGGAGTGACCCAAAAATGGATTGAAGAAACCCTAAAAATTGAGTGCCGAACCTAAAAATCGGTTGAGAAACTACCAAAATGGGCTGAGGTACCCAAAAACAGAATGAGAGAGCAAAAAATGGGCTGAGGGACTCAAAAATAAATTGAGGATATCAAAAATGGGCTGAGAATACCAAAAATGGACTGAGGAACCCAAAAATGGATTGAAGAAACCAAAAATGGGTTGAGAAAGCCAAAAGTGCACTAAGGAAAGCAAAAATGGATTGAGAAACACAAAAATGGATTGAGAAACCCCAAAATGGTCTTGGAAACCCAAAAATGGGCTTGGAACCTCAAAAACGGACTGAGAAACCAAAAATGGCCTGGGAAACCCAAAAATGGATTGAGGAACCCAAAAATAGATTAAGAAAATCAAAAATGGGCTGAGGGACCCAAAAACGGACTGAGGAATTCATAAATGGATTGAGAAACCCAAAAATGGACTGAGTGACCAAGACATGGATTGAGGAACCCAAAAATGGGCTGAGGAACCCAGAAATGGATGGAGAAACCAATAAATGTATTGAAAAAACCAAAAATGGGCTGAGGAATCGAAAAATGGATTGAGGAACACAGAAATGGGCTGAGAAACCCAAAAATGGGCTGAGGGACCCAAAATGGATTGAGGAACCCAAAAATGGGCTGGGAAAGCAAAAAATGGATTGAAGAACCCTAAGAATGGGCTGACGAACCCAAAAATGTATTGAGGAACCCAGAAATGGGCTGAGGAACCCAGAAATGGATGGAGAAACCAATAAATGGATTGAAAAAACCTAAAATGGGCTGAGGAATCGAAAAATGGATTGAGGAACACAGAAATGGGCTGAGAAACCCAAAAATGGGCTGAGGGACCCAAAATGGATTGAGGAACCCAAAAATGGGCTGGGAAAGCAAAAAATGGATTGAAGAACCCTAAGAATGGGCTGACGAACCCAAAAATGTATTGAGGAACCCAGAAATGGGCTGCTGGGACCCAAAAATGTATTGAGGGACCCAAAAACGGGCTTAAGAACCCCAAAATGGGCTGAAGGATGCAAAAATGGATTAAGGAACCCAAAAATGGACTGATGGACCAAAAAATGGATTGAAAAATCCAAAAATGATTTGAGGAACACAAAACATGGCTGACTGATGCAAAAAATGGATTGACGAACCCCCAAAATGTGCTGAGGAACCCAAAAATGGACTCAGAAACTCAAAAATGGGCTGAGAATAAAAAATAAATGGAATGAAGAACCCAAAAATGGGTGAGAAAACCAAAAATGGTTTGACCAAACCAAAAATGAACTGAGGGACTCCAAAATGGGCTGAGGGACCCAAAAATGGAATGAAAG
>JAUMJL010002748.1:0-10358 GCA_033558185.1 Dromococcyx pavoninus
GGTGCCTTCCCTGGGCCCCCCCCCCCCCCAACACTCACAGCTCCCTCCAGGCTTATAACCCCCCCCCTACAGCCCCTGGGCTCAAAGCCCCCCCCCCAAATGCTGTGCCCACCCCTCATGCTGTGACCCCCCCGTGCCCCCTCCCCCTTGCTGTGGGTGCCGTTCCCCCCCCCGTGCCCCCTCCCCCTTTCTGTGGGTGCCGTTCCCCCCCCCGTGCCCCCTCCCCCTTTCTGTGGGTGCCGTGCCCCCCCCCGCGCCCCCCCCCCTTTCTGTGGGTGCCGTTCCCCCCCCGTGCCCCCTCCCCCTTTCTGTGGGTGCCGTGCCCCCCCCCGTGCCCCCTCCCCCTTGCTGTGGGTGCCATTCCCCCCCCGTGCCCCCTCCCCCTTTCTGTGGGTGCCGTTCCCCCCCCGTGCCCCCCCCCCTTTCTGTGGGTGCCGTTCCCCCCCGTGCCCCCCCCTTTCTGTGGGTGCCATTCCCCCCCGTGCCCCCCCCCCTTTCTGTGGGTGCCATTCCCCCCCGTGCCCCCCCCCCTTTCTGTGGGTGCCGTTCCCCCCCCTGTGCCCCCCCCCCTTTCTGTGGGTGCCGTTCCCCCCCCGTGCCCCCTCCCCCTTTCTGTGGGTGCCATTCCCCCCCCGTGCCCCTCCCCCTTTCTGTGGGTGCCGTGCCCCCCCCCCCCCGTGCCCCCTCCCCCTTTCTGTGGGTTCCGTGCCCCCCCCGTGCCCCCTCCCACTTGCTGTGGGTGCCATTTCCCCCCCCCCGTGCCCCCTCCCACTTGCTGTGGGTGCCATTTCCCCCCCCCGCCCCCCCCCCTTTCTGTGGGTGCCATTCCCCCCCCGTGCCCCCTCCCCCTTTCTGTGGGTGCCGTTCCCCCCCGTGCCCCCCCCCCTTTCTGTGGGTGCCGTTCCCCCCCCCGTGCCCCCTCCCCCTTTCTGTGGGTGCCGTTCCCCCCCCGTGCCCCCCCCCTTTCTGTGGGTGCCGTGCCCCCCCCCCCGTGCCCCCCACCCTTGCTGTAGGTGCTGACGAGGGTGGCGAAGGTGGCCACGAGGGTGAGGGGGGCGAAGTCAGCGATGGCCGCGACCTCGAGCGTGCGGAGCAGCGACTGCAGGCGCTCCGAGCAGAACCTGGGGGGCACCGGGGGGGGGGCAATGTCAGTGAGGGGGGGGGACAACACACCGGGGGGGGCAATGTCAGTGAGGGGGGGGACACCGGGGGGGGCAATGTCAGTGAGGGGGGGGGGATACCGGGGGGGGGGGGCAATGTCAGTGAGGGGGGGGGACACCGGGGGGGGGGCAATGTCAGTGGGGGGGGGGGGACACCGGGGGGGGCACCGGGGGGGGGCAATGTCAGTGAGGGGGGGGATACCGGGGGGGGGGCAATGTCAGTGAGGGGGGGGGGGATACCGGGGGGGGCACCGTCAGTGAGGGGGGGGATACCGGGGGGGCACCGGGGGGGGGCAATGTCAGTGAGGGGGGGGGCACCGGGGGGGGGCACCGGGGGGGGGCACTGGAGGGGGAAACACACCGCGGGGGGGGGGCAATGTCAGTGAGGGGGGGGGGGGGATACCGGGGGGGGCAATGTCAGTGAGGGGGGGGGGATACCGGGGGGGGCACCGGGGGGGGGGGCAATGTCAGTGAGGGGGGGGACACCGGGGGGGGCACCGGGGGGGGGCAATGTCAGTGAGGGGGGGGGGACACCGGGGGGGCACCGGGGGGGGCAATGTCAGTGAGGGGGGGGGACACCGGGGGGGGGGCAATGTCAGTGAGGGGGGGGGATACCGGGGGGGGGACACCGGGGGGGGGGCAATGTCAGTGAGGGGGGGGGGATACCGGGGGGGGGACACCGGGGGGGGGGCAATGTCAGTGAGGGGGGGGGGATACCGGGGGGGCACCGGGGGGGGGGCAATGTCAGGGGGGGGGATACCGGGGGGGGGGGCAATGTCAGTGAGGGGGGGGGATACCGGGGGGGGGGCACCGTCAGTGAGGGGGGGGGACACCGGGGGGGGGGGCAATGTCAGTGAGGGGGGGGGGATACCGGGGGGGGCACCGGGGGGGGGGCAATGTCAGTGAGGGGGGGGGGGGGATACCGGGGGGGGCATTGGAGGGGGGAACACAACGGGGGGGGACGGACACTGGGGGGGGGGCACCGGGGGGGGCACCGGAGGGGGAAACACACCGGGGGAGGGGGGAGCGACGTCAGTGAGGGAGGGGGGACACTGGGGGGGGGGGGCACCGGAGGGGGAAACACACTGGCGGGGGGGGCACCGGGGGGGCACCAGAGGGGGAAACACACCGGGGGGGGGGGGCGACGTCAGTGAGGGGGGGGGGACACCGGGGGCGGGGCAACATCAGTGGGGGGGCGATGTCAGTGAGGGGAGGGGGCGACACTGGGGGGGGCAAGACATAGCCACGGGGGGGGGGTCCCAGCTCACCGTGGGGGGGGGCACAGGGCTATAGGGGAGGGGTCCCAGTGCACACTGGGGGTTCCCAGGACTATGGGGGGGGGGGGATCTCAGGACCATGGGGGGGGGGGTCCCATCCCACCCTGGGGGGTTCCCAGGACTATGGGGGGGGGGGTCTCAGCGCACCCTGGGGGGGGGGCTCACAGGACTCTGGGGGGGGTTCCCATCCCACCCTGGCGGGGGGGGCACAGAGGGCTACCAGGACCCTGCTGGGTGGGTGTGTGGGTGGGTGTGGGGGCGCCTGAGGAGCCCCGGGGGGGGGGGGGGGGTCTCCCCGGAGCCCCCCCCCTCACCGCAGGGGTTTGCGCTCGATGCAGACGCGCTCGCGCAGCTCCCGCAGGAAGGCGGGGGGGCTCTCCTGGAGCACCCGCGACCCCCGCACCCGCGCCCGCAGGAACCCCAGGAGGCGCCGCAGGAACGCCACGAAGTGCTCGGCCGTGCGGATGCTGCCGGGAACGGCCTCTGGGGAGGGGGAAACGAGGAGGGGGGGGGGTCAGGGGGGGCATCGGGACCCCCCCCAAACCCAGAGAGGGGCATCGGGACCCCCCCCCCCAAACTCAGAGGGGGGGCACAGGGACCCCACGAAGTGCTCGGCCGTGCGGATGCTGCCGGGAACGGCCTCTGAGGGGGGGGGACAGGGGGGGTGTCGGGGGGGCATCGGGACCCCCCCCAAAACCCAGAGACGGGCATCGGGACCCCCCGAAACCCAGAGACCCCTCCCTGTGAAAGTGGGGGGGGCCCAGAACCCCCCCAAACCCAGAGGGGGGGCACAGGGACCCCACGAAGCGCTCGGCCGTGCGGATGCTGCCGGGAACGGCCTCTAGGGGGGGGGGAATGAGGGGAGGGTCGGGGGGGGCATCGGGACCCCCCCCAAAACCCAGAGAGGGGCATCGGGACCCCCCCCCCAAACTCAGAGGGGGGGCACAGGGACCCCACGAAGTGCTCGGCCGTGCGGATGCTGCCGGGAACGGCCTCTGGGGAGGGGGAAACGAGGAGGGGGGGGGTGTCAGGGGGGGCATCGGGACCCCCCCCCCAAACCCAGAGGGGGGGCACAGGGACCCCACGAAGTGCTCGGCCGTGCAGATGCTGCCGGGAACGGCCTCTGGGGGGGGGGGAATGAGGGGAGGGTCGGGGGGGGCATCGGGACCCCCCCCCCAAACCCAGACAGCGGCATCGGGACCCCCCCAAACCCAGAGACCCCTCCCTGTGAAAGGGGGGGGGGGCCCAGAACCCCCTCAAACCCAGAGGGGGGGCACAGGGACCCCACGAAGTGCTCGGCCGTGCGGATGCTGCCGGGAACGGCCTCTGGGGAGGGGGAAACGAGGGGGGGGGGGGGTCAGGGGAGGCATCGGGACCCCCCCCAGCACCCCCAAACCCAGAGGGGGGCACAGGGACCCCCAAACAGCCCCAAACCCAGAGGGGGGCATAGGGACCCCCAAACACCCCCAGGAGCCCCCCCAAACCAGAGGGGGGCACAGGGACCCCCCCCAAACACCCCCAAACCCAGAGGGGGGCACAGGGACCCCCAAACACCCCCTGGAGCCGGGACCAAGGAGCGGCAATGGCTGCTGCGATGCCGGGGAGGGGTCCCCAAGGGGTTGGGGTCCCCCCAAAGAGTCTGGGGTCCCCCTCAAAGGCTCAGAGCCCCCCAAAATCAGGGGGCTCCTCAAAAAGGGGGTGCAGGGACCCCCACCCTCATCTTGGGGACCCCCTCTCTCATCTCCAAGACCCCCCCCAACTCCCCTGGAGCTGGGATCAAGGAGCGGCAATGGCTGCTGTGATGCCGGGGAGGGGTCCTCAAGGGGTTGGGGTCCCCCCAAAGAGTCTGGGGTCCCCCTATAAGGCTCAGAGCCCCCCAAAATCAGGGGGCTCCTCAAAAAGGGGGTGCAGGGACCCCCACCCTCATCTTAGGGACCCCCTCTCTCATCTCCAAGACCCCCCAACTCCCCTGGAGCTGGGATCAAGGAGCGGCAATGGCTGCTGCGATGCCGGGGAGGGGTCCTCAAGGGGTTGGGGTCCCCCCAAAGAGTCTGGGGTCCCCCTATAAGGCCCAGAGCCCCCCAAAATCAGGGGGCTCCTCAAAAAGGGGGTGCAGGGACCCCCATCCTCATCTTAGGGACCCCCACTCTCATCTCCAAGACCCCCCAACTCCCCTGGAGCTGGGATCAAGGAGCGGCAATGGCTGCTGCGATGCCGGGGAGGGGTCCCCAAGGGGTTGGGGTCCCCCCAAAGAGTCTGGGGTCCCCTTAAAAGGCTCAGAGCCCCCCAAAATCAGGGGGCTCCTCAAATAGGGGGTGCAGGGACCCCCATCCTCATCTTAGGGACCCCCACTCTCATCTCCAAGACCCCCCAACTCCCCTGGAGCTGGGATCAAGGAGCGGCAATGGCTGCTCCGATGCCGGGGAGGGGTCCCCAAGGGGTTGGGGTCCCCCCAAAGAGTCTGGGGTCCCCCTCAAAGGCTCAGAGCCCCCCAAAATCAGGGGGCTCCTCAAAAAGGGGGTGCAGGGACCCCCACCCTCATCTTAGGGACCCCCACTCTCATCTCCAAGACCCCCCCAACTCCCCTGGAGCTGGGATCAAGGAGCGGCAATGGCTGCTGCGATGCCGGGGAGGGGTCCCCAAGGGGTTGGGGTCCCCCCAAAGAGTCTGGGGTCCCCCTATAAGGCTCAGAGCCCCCCAAAATCAGGGGGCTCCTCAAAAAGGGGGTGCAGGGACCCCCACCCTCATCTTAGGGACCCCCTCTCTCATCTCCAAGACCCCCCAACTCCCCTGGAGCTGGGATCAAGGAGCGGCAATGGCTGCTGCGATGCCGGGGAGGGGTCCTCAAGGGGTTGGGGTCCCCCCAAAGAGTCTGGGGTCCCCCTATAAGGCCCAGAGCCCCCCAAAATCAGGGGGCTCCTCAAAAAGGGGGTGCAGGGACCCCCATCCTCATCTTAGGGACCCCCACTCTCATCTCCAAGACCCCCCAACTCCCCTGGAGCTGGGATCAAGGAGCGGCAATGGCTGCTGCGATGCCGGGGAGGGGTCCCCAAGGGGTTGGGGTCCCCCCAAAGAGTCTGGGGTCCCCTTAAAAGGCTCAGAGCCCCCCAAAATCAGGGGGCTCCTCAAATAGGGGGTGCAGGGACCCCCATCCTCATCTTAGGGACCCCCACTCTCATCTCCAAGACCCCCCAACTCCCCTGGAGCTGGGATCAAGGAGCGGCAATGGCTGCTCCGATGCCGGGGAGGGGTCCCCAAGGGGTTGGGGTCCCCCCAAAGAGTCTGGGGTCCCCCTCAAAGGCTCAGAGCCCCCCAAAATCAGGGGGCTCCTCAAAAAGGGGGTGCAGGGACCCCCACCCTCATCTTAGGGACCCCCACTCTCATCTCCAAGACCCCCCCAACTCCCCTGGAGCTGGGATCAAGGAGCGGCAATGGCTGCTGCGATGCCGGGGAGGGGTCCCCAAGGGGTTGGGGTCCCCCCAAAGAGTCTGGGGTCCCCCTATAAGGCTCAGAGCCCCCCAAAATCAGGGGGCTCCTCAAAAAGGGGGTGCAGGGACCCCCACCCTCATCTTAGGGACCCCCTCTCTCATCTCCAAGACCCCCCAACTCCCCTGGAGCTGGGATCAAGGAGCGGCAATGGCTGCTGCGATGCCGGGGAGGGGTCCTCAAGGGGTTGGGGTCCCCCCAAAGAGTCTGGGGTCCCCCCAAAAGCCTCAGAGCCCCCCCCCCAAATCGCCACCCCAGCCCCACCTTGCAGCACGGCGTCGGGCAGGACGGGATTGGCCAGGTAGAGGTCGGAGTCGCGGGCGGCGCCCGCCTCGCGCAGCCCCTCCACCAGGCGCCGGTACTCGTCGCGCAGACGTTGCTCGTCGGTCTCCTTCACCCTAAAATGAGGAAGGGGGGGGGGGGTTGTGTCAAAATTTTGGGGGGGGGGGGGTGTGGGGTGATGGGGGGCAATATGGGGGTGGGGTGGGGTGTCACCCACTTCTGGATGGCGGCCTGGAGCGTGGCCAGGTTGGCCTGGCTGCGGTCAAGCGCGCGGCGCGTGATGGTGACGCCCATGGAGTCGATGCAGACGTTGTCTGGGGAAAAGAAGAGGGGGGGGGGGGGTCTTCAACCCCTCACCCCTCTCAGAAGCTCCTGGGGAGGGGGTTTTAGGGGGGGGGGGGTCTCCCTCTGACCGATGTTGTGGGCTTCGTCGAAGACGACGACGGATTTGCGGGCGAGTTCCTTGGAGACCTGGTCGGCGATTTTGGGATCCAGGAGGTAATGGTAACTGTAAACCACCACGTTGGCGTGGAGGATCTGCTGGGAGAGAGGGGATCTGGTGGGGGGGATCCGGTGCGGGGATCCCGCTGGGATCGCTCCCTGGGGGTAGAGGGGATCCCGCCCGAACCCGGCCCGGCCTGGAGGAGACCCCAACCAACTCGGTCCTGGGGTGGAGATCCCACTGGAATCGACCCCAGGGGATGCTCAAGGCTGCAGATCCCACTGGAATCGATCCCAGGGGATGCTCAAGCATGCAGATCCCACTGGAATCGACTCCAGGGGATGCTCAAGGCTGCAGATCCCACTGGAATCGATCCTGGGATGGAGAAGATCCCACAGGAATCGATCCCAGGGGATCCTCAAGGCTGCAGATCCCACTGGAATCGATCCCAGGGGATGCTCAAGCATACAGATCCCACTAGAATCGATCCCAGGGGATTCTCCGGGCTATAAATCCCACTTGAATCAAGCCCAGGATGGACAAGATCCCACAGGAATCGATCCCATGGGATGCTCCAGGCTATAGATCCCACTGGAATCGACCCCAGGGAATGCTCAAGACTGTAGATCCCACTGGAATCAGTCCCAGGATGGACAAGATCCCACTGGAACCAACCCCAGGGGATATTCCAGGTTGTAGATCCCGCTGGAATCAGTCCCAGGATGGACAAAATGGATCCCAGGGGATGTTTCAGACTGGAGATCCCACCCCAATCGATCCCAGGGTGGGGGGAGATCCCACCCAAACCCATCCTGGGGTGGAGATCCCGCTGGAATGGATCCCAGAGACATTCTGCAACGGAGAAGCCCCCCCCGCCCACCCCCGAGCTGATCCCAAGGCCATTTGGGGACGCCCTGGGATGGAGCAGCCCCCCCCCCCGAGCCGATCCCAGGGATGCTCCGGGAGGGAGATCCCCCCAGAATCGATCCCAGGGACTTCCTGGGATGGAGTAGATCCCAACCGGACCAATCCTGGGATGGAAATCCCCCTGGAATCGATCCTGGGGTGGAGCAGATCCCTCTGGGATCGACCCCAGGGACACCCTGGGATGGAGCAGCCGCCCCCCGCCCCCCCCCGAGCCGATCCCGGGGCCGCCCTGGGAGGGAGGATCCCGGATCCCAGATCCCGGATCCCAGCTGCCCCGTACCGAGCGGCGGGCGAGGAAGTAGGGGCACCAGCCCTGGCGGCGCCCGAAGGCCTTGAGGTCGTCCAGGTTGTAAACGCCGAAGGGCAGCGGCTCCTCCTGGCCCCGCGCGTCCAGGTCCTGCGGCGCCGCGAGACGGGCTGAGCGCGGGATCCCCGGGATCGGGGGAGCCCCAGGGGCACGGGGGTGGGGGGATCCCTGGGGGGGGATTGGGGTGGGGGGATCCCTGGGGAAGACTGGGGTCAGGGGATCCCTGAGGGGGGATTGGGGTGGGGGGATCCCTGGGGGGGATTGGGGGATCCCCGGGGGGGGGGACTGGGGTTGGGGGATCCCTGGAGGGGATTAGGGTCGAGGGATCTCTGGGGGGATTTGGGGTTGGGGGATCCCTGGGGGGGGACTGTGGAATCCCCGGTGGGGGACTGTGGTTGGGGGATCGCTGGAGGGGATTGGGGTGGGGGGATCCCTGGGGAAGACTGGGGTCAGGGGATCCCTGGGGGGGATTGGGGTTGGGGGATCCCTGGGGGGGGATTGGGGGATCCCCGGGGGGGGACTGGGGTTAGGGGATCGCTGGAGGGGATTGGGGTGGGGGGATCCCCTGGGTGCCCATTGGGATCGGGGGATCCCTGAGGGAGATTGGGATTGGGGGATCCCCGGGGTGAGCACTGGGTTCAGGGGATCCCCTGGGTGACCAATGGGATCGGGGGGGTCCCCTGGGTACCCACCCGGGGTCAGGGGCATCCCCCATCAGGGTGGAGGGATCCCTGGGTTCCCACTGGAATTGGGGGACCCCCGGGTGCCCACCGGGATCAGGGGGGATCCCTGGGTGCCCATTGGGGTCAAGAAGATCCCAGGGTGCCTGTTGGAATCAGGCCAGGCTAGGGTTGATCCCGGGGTGCCTCTTGGGACCGGAGTGATCCCGGGGTGCCCGTTGGGATCTACAGTGACCCCTGGGTGCCCCATTGGGACTGGTCTGATCCCGGGGTGCCCGCTGGGATCTGGGGTGGTCCCGGGGTGCCCGTTGGGATCAGAGTTATCCCGGGGTGCCCGTTGGGATCAGAGTGATCCCGGGGTGCCCGCTGGGATCCAGGGTGATCCCGGGATGCCCGCTGTGCCTCGGAGGGGGGGATCCCTCACCTCGAAGAAGCGGCAGGCGGGCAGGGATCCGTCGTGCTGGCGCCGGGCGCGCACGTAGGACGCGGTGAGGCTGAGGCAGCGCCCGTCCACCTCCTTCCCGAAGCGCAGCGCCGACACCTGCGGCCCCGCCCCGTCAGCGCCGCCCCGATCCGGCCCCACCCGATCCCCCCCAGATCTTCCTTGGCCCCCCCCCCGGATCCCGCTCACCTCGGGGTGGATGCAGAGGTTCTTCCTGGAGCTCAGCGCCAGCCCCAGGAAGGGCACCTTCTCCCCCAGCTCCTTCTCGTAGTAATCCAGCAGCTTCCGCAGCTCCTCCACCACCTGCGGTGGCGGCGCTCAGGGATCCCAAGGGATCCTCTCCCCGGGATCCCCTCCACACCCACACCCCCTCCTCCTCCCCACACCTTCTCGATCTCGGGCACCGTGCGGGAGCAGTAGATCAGCTTGCTGACGTCCAGTGGCCGCGCCTGCGGGAGAGGAGGGAGGGGGCAGCGCTGGGATCCACTGGGATCCACCGGGATCCCACCCACCCACTCACCCTCTGGTAGGCGACGATGAGCGACAGCAACGACACCGTCTTCCCGGTCCCCGATGGCATCTCCAGGACCCCGTGACCCTGCCGGGAGCGGTGGCATCACCCGAGGGGGTCGGGGGGGACGGGACCCAGCCCCACCGGATCCCACCGGATCCCATACCTTGGCGTCCAGGGTGCGCTTGAGCTCCAGCATGTAGGAGAACTGCTCGGGGTAGATGTAGTCGTAGGGGAAGAGCACGAGGAGGCCATCGACGTTGAGCCTGCGGAGACAGGGAAAGGATTCCCAGCAGATCCCTCCTCGCCCCCAGGGATCGGGTGACCCGAAGCCCGCCCGCGCCCTCCCCACTGCCGGGATCTGCTGGGCGATGGGATCCACTGGGGCCATCGCGGGAGTTGGCCACGGGGAGCCCGAGGGCTCTCGGGTTTTGCCACGGCCCGGCCGGGATCCAGTGGGATCCTGGCCCTCCCGTGCGGATCCACCAGAAGCCCCGTCCCTCTGCGCTCCGGGGATCCCGGAGCCCCCAAGAGCCTGGAACACCCCCCCCCCCGGCAGCCATAGGGATCCCACGCCCCCCATTCCCCCCCCACCCCTTTCCCTCCCCCCGGATCCCCCCCCCCCCCCCCCAAATCCCAAACCCCCCAATTCCGCCCTCCCCCCCCCCTCACTTCATGGCTCCCCGCGCGCCGCCGGCTCCGGGCTGAGGCCACGCCCCCTCCCAGTCCCCACTGCGGTCCGCACCGCGCCCCAATTGGCCAGAGCTGCGCCGGCCCCGCCTCCCTGCTCTTCCATTGGTTCCTGTCCCTCAGGCCCCGCCTCGTCCTCGCGGCGTCACAGGCC
>JAUMJL010002749.1:0-16035 GCA_033558185.1 Dromococcyx pavoninus
AGTCCCCCGTCCCCACGGCGGCCCCTCCCGCACGAGCGGGCGCAGGGCGGCACGCGGCGCGGCCCCAGGGACGGCGGGGGCTATCCCCGCCCCCACCCCGCGCTGGCTGGGCGCTGCTGGCTCACGTTGGGGCTTCAGACTGTGCGCGGCAGCACTGGCCAGTCCTGACACACGCCCTGCAGTACCACACAGCTCCCATTTTTTTTTCTTTCCCTTCATTTCAGTCAGTTTCAGGCTGAAATTGGCAAATTTAAGTAACAGGTCACGCCACCAGCATTCCTACAACTCCCGCTTCCACAGCAGTTGGGAAACGCCGTGCACGCGTCTGTCAACCAGTGATAAAGCTTCATCAAATATTGCACAATTCTTACAATTCACTCCAGGTGTTTTTTTTCTCTTTCTTTAAAGATGAGGTGATTTTGACCAGGCTCAGACCTCTTGTATTTGCTTTCCATGGCATTTGCGTAATTCAGTTGTGCTGGCACAAGTGCTTGTGCAAACCAGATTTCAAAATCTGAAGTCCAAGTATTTGTGAAGATCGATTTGGAGCCTTTGCTGAATGCCACCATCACTTACCTGGTGAGTCCTCCCCAAAAAAGCTGCTCTGCTGTCTTGGAGATGGGTTTAGATTAATTCCTAGGACTGTAAAAACAAAAAAAAATTGAGCAGATCTGTACAGACAGCGTTTTTCCTACACTGAATGTGAGTACAGACTAAATCCACACACATTGGTCTATTAACTAGGACAGAAACACTTGCAGTTGTCTGGTGGAGATCATCTACAACTTCAGTGAAACACAGGTTGCTTTTTGCGATTATTCAGCTAAAGAAAACTGATGGTTTTCTGAACCCCCCATAGTCCAACAAGCCTTTAACCCTTGTGTCTTCTGATGTGTATCTGTGACAGGGTAGGAAAGTACAGGGCCCCTAACCTGAAGGAAGGGGCGAAGGACAGAGGCACAGAATGCCACCGCTGAGCCCAGCAGGATCCATCGCTGGCAGCAAGGGGACCATCTCTCCTGGCCACCCCTCTCTCTCCAGCATGCTGGCACCCATTGCTGGGCCACAGCTGTGCTTTGACCTTGCCTGCCGGGGGTCACGGAGCACAGAAGGGGAGCGAGTGCTGCCTCAAGAAGCACTAATGAATCCTTTTCGACATGCTGCCGTGGCTGTGTTGGAGGAGTATGCCTCTCAGAATGGTGGAGGGGCGAGATCCCTACCCCCACAGTCCATCTGCTGTGCCACATATATGCAGAGGACCAATACCAGTGCTGAGGGGGAGGAGTGGACCAAAAATCCCAACTCGCGCCCTTTCCCTTTCCACCATGCACTGTGGGTGAAGTGGAACAGAAACTTAAAGATGCTCAGGATTCTGCTGTCTGCTCAAGTTAACCAGGAGTACCGCCCCATGACCCACCTCTGCCATATGCTAGAGATTGCCTCTGAGGAACAGGGACAGGATAGGCACAGAAAGACAGCTGGTGCACAAGGGATATATCTGAAGAACTACATCCAATGCAGCAGATAAAAGGGTAATTTAACCAGCACCACCACCAAAGAGTTTTAATAACTTGAGCAAAAATTACGTTTTCTAGACGTGACCCCTGTTGGCCAGAACTATATTTTCTCTGGGCAGCCTCACTGCACTGGTACAGTGGACAATCCATTCCTCTACAGCAAGAGAGAGCCATTGTGATACCTGAGCCACCTGGCCATTCTCCTCCTGCTCCGCAGACCTCTCAGACATCACTGCTGGTCACTCGGCTTTCCCACTTCTCCTTAAGTTATTACCTTGATGTTGTCAGCTATTTTGTAACCAATTTCTGTTTAACAGAAAAGGGTGTGCCTGTCTCCTACCGAAGGTTTTAGAAAGGTCAGTTATGTTTCATACACGCTCTGACAAAATCTATGAAAAAAAATAATAGGGAGTTTTTTTAAATATATGCATCAGAGCTTAGGATTCATGCCCTAATATTTGGAGAATTTAACAGAAATTATCCAAAACACACTAATTATTAGCAAAGATTTTTGTCACCTTTTTTTTTGCTTGTGTCAAGTGTCAGCAGTGGGATTCACATAAAATAACCGGAACCCAGTTCAGCTTAGTGGTGTTTATGTGCCACAATAACTCGTGTCTTAAGATAGCAGAGCTGTGCTTGTCTCATATGCTTTCTTCAGTATTCAGAGGTCTGAGCTTGCATATTGAGGTCTTTCTTGGCAAAAACTTTCTTTAAAAGACCCTTACTATCTCAAATGAAGTTGTGTTGTAGGAGTCTTTAATGCTCTCCCATTTTGCCCTAAACAAACCTTGAGGCAAACAGAGAACTTTTTTTTTATGATTTTTTTTATGATTTAAACATGGTCTTTCAGTATGATTATACTCACCGCAGCAGGCCAGGATACCATTCACATGAGCAGCATTTTGCTTTTGCAGCAAATTTCACATGAACCAGAAAAAAACCCAACCCCCAAATCAATCAGGGTCTCTATATAACTCATCTGAAAGGATCACTGGAGGTCTGCTACTTCTACTTACCTTTGTACTAGGAATCTATTCAAAAACACAGTTCCAGGAACACAGGAACTAATGAAGACTGCTTTCTTATGGATTTATGCCTGTGATTAATTGCCTTTGTGTCTAAGGTACAAGCTCTAATTGAAGCTGGTCTCATGCCTGGAAACTTATAGATGTCTCTCCCTTATCTGGATTACTAGATACCAGCATGGAATGCAGTTTTCTTCTGTGTTCTTCTTTTGCACCTGCAGACTTTAAAAAAAAAAAAGTCTAAAAATGTCACAACTGTGAGATCTGCCAGATTTGGTTGAAATTAATTAGCTATTCTGAAGGTGAATGACAGAGCAATCGTATGCCACACTTCCATAGGAAAAGGAGAAAGGATAGTGCCTACTGCATCAAGCCTTGGTTAGTTTCACCACCTCTTTTTGGTGGTAAGACCTCTGAGAACTACTAACTAATCCTACACTTGAACTCAAGTTTAAAAAGAAGGAAAAAAAAAAACCAATGACTCAAGACGGCAGAGTTTTTTTAGAAAAAAACATATTGAGTATTTGTCAGAGGGCTAAATAAGCTATTATTCTGTTTTGTCAAAAGAATAATAATTTGCAAGAAAAAGCCCTTTCTCCCCATACCTTTCAAACAAAGCAGAGACAAAAAAACCAAACTGTGTTACTGGGCTTCAATCAAAAAAACCCCAACATTTAATTTCAACTTAAACTTCAATTAGCTTACTGGACAAAAAAATACCCCAACACTCAGTACTTTCCATACCTAGCACTTCCCTCAGTAACTATCTCAAACATAGTAAAAAGTGAATTTGTTGTAAGTACTGTTTACTCAGTATTAAACTTTTGGTGTTTTTTTTTTTTAGCAACATAACCCACTCTTCCTTAAAAAGTGTTATTTCGAAGCTTGCACAATCAGAAGCTGAACTTACATTTTCTTGATTTCCAAAACTTGTCTGTAACTAGCACATAAAAAATAGGATATGCTGTTCCTTTGTGGTAACATTTTACTATTGGAGTACTTACTTGCCACTTCCCACGTGACTTCCAAGGTCAGAAAACATGTGGATACAGTTTCTTTTTAATTCTGCTTTTGCAAGAAGTCACGTAATCACCTGTATCTTCAATTATTCCTCCCTAAAAAGATGACAATTTAAATTACTGAATGCTTTCCCTGAAATGGAAGGTTGCCTCTAGCTTTGTGTCCTCCTGTTGACACATTGGTCGTGCATCAACGTTTACCACAATAATTCTTCAGGCCATAAACCACTCATTTTGGGGGAATCTTGGTTAAGCAAAGGAGTATTTGTTTTTTGTTCTTAAAAAAACTTTACCATATACATTCACAAAAATCATGTGAGATAACGAATTTGATTATTTTTCACCGGCTTTAAAAAGTCAAGTCATTACAGTTATCTGAAGTACATCTCTTCTGAGAGCTTGAATTCTTCAGTGGGATTTCATCTTTGTGGAACTTCCTTGAAATAACAGGAAAATTTGTCTTAACTGTCCACTTTGCAAGAGACACCAAAAAGAGTTCAGACAATCCTGTAAAAGCTTATAGTTGAACAAGCCAAACTGACAAAAATACATATTTTCCTAAGATGTGTATTTAATTTTTTTTGAAAATAGGTGTTTTTGTACTTTTAGTATTAGTCACATCATGTGAAATCACACTCATTTAAGAGCTGATGAGCAATCAAAATTTGTTGATTAGCCATGGGTTTTTTTGCATAAGGGACTATACATTCTAGGCCTGAGACATAAGTGTACTTTCACTTTGAACAGAAGTCACTTTTGAAAGCATTTTTATTTGACTTATCCTAGATGTCTGCAAATAGATGAGGTTTTTTCATTCCGGTTTTTGACAGTTTGTTTGATTATATGGGAATACTGGATAAGTTGCAGAACTGCAAAGCAGTCATACACTCAAGTGAATATTCTGAGGTGTAAGACATCCATAACGGTCTAATAATTACAACACAAAACTGTACAATCAGTCAATTTACAATACTTTCTAAAATGCTTATTAAAGCAGTCCAGACATACTTGAGACATCAAAAACAGTCAAAGGACAGCTTTGAAAACAGCTAATTCTTGGTGAATGTGAAAACTCACCTGTGAAGCCCTAACCTGCTGAAGACCTCTCCCTGCTGTGTCTCTGAGGCAGTCTGGAAAGGTGCTTTTCATCCACAGGAACGATTCTCTCTTCTCTTACCAGGTTTGTCTTTTAGAGAAATACAACTACATTCATAGAGATACGTAACAGCTGTGGGAGAGAGAGGGGATTAAAACACCCAACACACCCCAAACAGGGAGGCAATAAGCAGACAAGTCTTTGTGTGCACAAGCCGTTGTGAGCTCAGCCTGGATCCTGACGCTTCTGTCTTTTGCTTACTGCCTGTGCTCCAGAAGCTCCATGTGTTCTGGATTTTCTTCCAAGGGAGAAGGAGAAATATAGCCACAGGCACAAAGGCAGAAAGGGACAGATATTCAAGATTACCTGAGAAGGAAGCAGATTTGATGTTAGCTATTTTCTTGAAAGTTCTTTCTTCCGTGTGAGTCTAAAGCTGAATTATGTCATTCAGCCCAACAGTCTTGTTTTAGACATGGCACTGATTGCTGTGCAAGTTTCATGACTTTTCCCTAAGAGCTCATAAAAGAAAAAAGGCTGCCAGAAGTAGCAGCAAAATCTGATAGAAGCCTTTCCTAATTTAATAGGTTAAATGATTTCCCATTTATATGTAGAAATTAAGAAAATCAGCACCAGTAATAACCATCTCTTGCCATTTGTAGTGACAGTTCACAAACTCAGGACTTGAAAATCCACTGTCTTACAGGCACCCTATCATTTCTGATGTCTCTCACTATCTTGGAGAAATACACAGAAGGAAAGTATACCGCATTAATGTTTAATTGATGCCTATTTAACTAAGACCTCTTTGGACTAGCAAAGAAATGGCAATTCAAGTTAGAAGATAAAGCTCCTTTTTAAAATTTTAAATAAGACAAGTAAAGCTACCCAGAATGGGCAGCTGAATTACACTAAGACACACCAATAAAGCAGTAAGGAGGCAAGCTGATTTTATACTGACTGGTTCTTGTAAAGTCAGACCAGGTCTAGGCCCACATCAATTCTGTACAGTGACTGTGCAAGTTTCAGCAATCCAAATTCTTATACCTTGCAGAAGACCTGAGCCAAGATATCAGGCATGTAAAAGCACGTAAGATTTGGCATAAGCTGTAAGAACATAAAATGGGATATAAATTTCTGTTTAAATAGATGCATAGTTACTTAATGCCTTTTCTGTTAAGCCAGGTAGTCTATATAAATTGCTCTAAGTAGGAATAGCTTCCTCAGTAAAGGAATGCACCAGCTAAATGCTTCATACAGCAAGATGTACATATATATACGCAAATGTGCATTTGACACAGACAGTGTAAGAGTTACGAACAATTTCTACCCGTAACTTGGAAACTGATGCACACTGAGGTGGGTGAGACCAAGGAAATAAATACCTTAACATGCAATTGCTCACTTAATGAAAATGGAAGGTGGGGGGAAGCATTGGGGAACACCCATAATTGTTCAAACCTGTGGGTTTTCAAACACAGTCCAGAGCAGTTTCAGGGAACTTTCCCAGAGAGACAGAAGACAATTAGTTATTCAACCCAACACTAATGTTCCTTTTATAAAACTTTGAAACTGCATGGCTTTCTCCTTTACCCTATGATATCTGCTGTCCAATTCAGTGGATCTATTCACACACAGAAAAGCATCACAAAAAATTACCTGGAGATTTACAGTTTTGAAGGAACCTCTGATACTACCACAAACACGGCTAAATAAAAGACTTATGTCACTGTGAGATATGACAGCTTACATCAACACTTGCATCCTCCTGAAGCGGGATGTACTACTGCAATACCTTTCAGTAATGAGGGATGTCTACATTGAGACGTTTCTTTGGGCCAGCTATATCATATGGACTGAACTTGCAAGTGTCTATATGGTATTTCATCCTTTAATATCAAGTTATTAATCCATCTTTAATTAAGGACACAATATTTAACTACAGATTATCTCATGCCAAGTTTAATACACAAAACCCTTCCAAATTCTCTGAAGACTCAGACCAACTGCATGGATTCATGCAACTGAGCTAATACGCATTCAGCTATTGAGTTTGAAAAATTTAGCTAAGTGATACCACTTTTCCCCAAACCAGATGCTTCTAAGGCATGTATTGAAATCACAGGGTCAGTGGTCTCCTTTGGTGGAGGTGACACTGTAATGTCCTTAACATCTCCCTTCCCCCACTCTCCCCTTTTTAGGAGTCTGAGAATCTGAAAAGGATGGTGTGTCGTAGGTAAGGTCTCTTGTGGGAAGGCAGTGTCAGACGCAGAAACATACTGTCTTCATGTTCAGCAACTTGCTTGGCTCAAGTCTACAGAAAAAAACTAAGTTAGTGGTGGATGCCTTTCCCTAGCACAACCAATGCTAACACATTCCAGAAACCAATCAATCTTTTCCCCCTTCTCTACCTCCCTGCTAGTTTTGAGCTCTTCCCCCGCACCAGCTTGTGAAGGTAAGCATTTCTCATTCCATAACAAAATCATACACTGTACTTGATCTATCCCTTTCTCCTGAAAAAGACTCATAGGAATGAGCTTAATTATATGCAGTCTAATGAATGGGAGTACTTGAAGAAAAGAACACCATCCCATGTTGTATTATCTTTTGTTATTAAAAAAAGCCAAGAGGAAACCCTTGGGAAGAGTGGAGTATATTAATTATGATAAGACATCATGACATACCAGTTGAGATTTAAAGGCCGCTAATAACACTTTTTATAGTAATTAGTGCAAGATGGTTATCCCATATAAACAAATATTTGATGGTAGACTTCTGTGATAAACAATTGACTTGATGACATTTACATATAAATACACATAAATAAAAAACTACGTAATTTAGGTTTGTAGTTAACAAAAAATATGGTCTGAAATGAATTAAATGTAATTGTATCTAGCTAGATCAAAGCTCTTCCTCTAATGATACTCAAGTATACGGGGCATGAAAAGCATAATTGTACAATTCTCAATTTAGTAAAGTACTACTCTGTAAAACAGAATCATGAAAACAGCTCTTACATTTTAATGTAAAGTATAAAATTGCATATTTACATTTACATACACTTTACTGAACTACATTGGGTAGCTCATAGTAAAAAAATCCCTTTTTGAAAAACTTTCAAAAAATACATCAACTGCAGATATGATCAAAAGTTACTAAGTTAGCAGCTGGCAGAACATCTGTAGTAAAAATATATTTTAGGAAAATACTTGGAAAAATCTAAACACCAATTAACACTTTAAAACTATTTTTGAAGTAAAAATGTAGTAAAAACCAGAATAAGCTAGCTAGGATAACAGGAACTATTGCATATTGCTCTTTAAGAGCCGTGTAGCGACCTAGAACAGAAGCAGCAGATATGGTAGGAGTTACATAATGTAACAAAGCAGAAACTGGAGTAAAATAGGAAACCATTCAACTTCTCTCTATGTTTATTACCATTCTTACTGGGAGAAGTATAAGAAAAAACGAGAGACTCCCTCTCACTGCGCATATCCTCCATCAAAGGCTAAATGAAATTGGTAAAAAGAATCCAATTTCAAGAGCCTTGGACCTTAAACTTAAAGACATTTACTGTGTGTACTTACAGTTCAATAGACAATACACTTGATTATTACACTACAAGTTGCAGGTTAACTGTAAGAGTTAACATCATTTTGCAATATGAAGTGCTTTTTAAATATATATATCTATATAATATATAGATATTTGTAAAATACACGTGCAGATTTGATAGAACAGACTGGAAATAGCTTTCTTGAGTCTTTTTTTCCCATAACAGATCTTTGTCTCCTACACAGGGCATTTCAGGATTCAACGAGGATTTCCACAATATGATCAAGCTCATTAAGATCAGATTTACAATTAGAGTTAGAGGTTGTAGTTGCTGGAGAGGAAAACGTTTCAAGCCCCTCACAGTGTCCCATTTTTGTGTTGCTCATCATGCCTGTTAACATAGTATCAAGATCATAGTAAGAATTGTCAACTTCTGAAAACAGATCTTCAACAGAATTAGGACTTTTATTCTCCAGTGTCTCAAATATTTGATCTAATGATTTTTGAAAGTTTCCTTTATTTTCTTGTTGATTCTCCATTTCCCACACATTGCTCTGCAGGTTTCTCGGAGCTTGCATTGAAGAGGCTGGTGACATAGTTTCTGAACTATCTTGTGTCTCATCACCCTCAAAGTCTTTATTGAAAGTACTATAGCCCGGAACATGCTTTCCCTCAGCTTGTTCCCTGGATGAACGACAGAGGATATCTGTTGAGACAAGACGATCCAGGGATGCCTGCCCTGTACTCTGTGTATTTATCATCTGCCAAGTTCCATCTTGAGTCATTTCCTCTTGGATCTGACGTACCGTGTTGGCTATAAGTACTGAACGGCAAAGGTTAGGTTCAACCAGCATGTGACATAGCTGAAGTTTAACCAAGGACATATCTAAAAGTGACTGCCGCTGAAGATTATATGAAGGAATAGCCTTAATACCAGCCAGAGTTCCTTCAATATCTTCTTCTCCATCAAAACATTTTCTCTTTAATCCTCGCACAAACATTGTGTCCTGTTAAAAAAAAAAAATTCTTGTACAACACAAACAACTCAAGAGGGAAGTGAGAAAGACTAAAAAACAAAACAGAAAACTTTAAGCTTAAGTTTAAACATCAAATTAAGTTAGGAACATCAGAATTGTCATACCAGGTTATATAGAATGGCCAGTGTGGTACAACAGGGATCAGGAACATAAGGACTGTATCCTAAAGATGGCATCGGGAACAGGGAGTGAGGAGGTCCACAAGTCAAGGCATCGGAGAGAGACAGGGGCTCCCACCTCCTGTCTCTCATTAAGCTCCACACTTGATGGAAGTCAAAAGCTGCTGCTTCACACAGAAGCAAACATCTCAACGGTTGTATTTCACCTATTGGAGAGGCAGTTTCTCCTTGCTCCTCCAGAGTTTCTACTGGCATGCTTAACCTCTAATTTTGGAAATAAAAATACAACCTGACACACCATCTTTATAAGATTTGGCCCCTCCAGAATATCAACATGCCTAACACACTAGCATGAAAAAAATACCATGTGCAGCATACTTGTAAAGGTTAGATTATTTTGGCTACAGGGAGAGTAAGATCTAGATTTGTTCTATATAACTTGGGACATTCAGCTGAGATGCCTAATGTTGTCCTTCCAGTTCCCTTACACAGATGAGTGACTGTATTGTGTAATTCCAATATGAATTGTGCAAGTCCAGTAAGGATGGGCACAGCCATTCTCTATGGGCTTCTGTACTTCTTTCCCAGTTGTGCGTAAGAAAGCAAAATTCTCGTATTCCAACTTTAGGTTCACCAGTCAAAAATAAGTTGGGTGCACCCAGGCTTCTCATTATTTACATCTAAAAATCACCTGCTGAATTTTCCAAGGTATGGCTTTCAAGCACTAGTGTCTCAATTTCTTTCCAGACTGCACTAATTTTGACGGCAGTGCCCCATGCAAATATTGCGGCCATCTCTTGAAATACATAGTAACTTTTTTTTTAAATGCAGTAGATGTCACCTCTTCTAGTCTTAAAAATTAGGCTACAAATGAAAGCTAGTACCTGATCTCTACATTTATGCACCTTTGTTATATCTCTTCTAAGACACCTGTTCTTAGATTTCTTGTTTGCCCAATATTTGGGGATTTTTTTTTTAATGCAGTAATCTGAACAAAACAAAGTTTTTCAACTACAAGTTCATAAACCCCAAATACCACTGCAGTGTCTCTCTACCATTTTCCATTTCCCATGGTAAGCACTAACCTCTGCCTTGCTTTTCTGGTTGCTACAGCATGTTCCACACTTTTTCAGTGTTCCCTTTCAGCTTTTTCAGAGTCACTAAAAATCCAAAATGCAAAATGTTCCTTTCAAAATTCATTATATACTTACCTACTCTGAAAACCTGGGGACTGCACAGTAGCTGGAAAAACATTTGGTCTGATTCAGTGCAATTCTTCTTACCTTGCTGTATATATACACCTGAATTAATCTTTTTTTTTTTAATTTGCCCAAATCTTTGAGCTCTCTTTCCACTGAGGCTACAAAACTCTTTCGAAGTCATAATGTGCAGAGACTACAATACAGAATATATGAACTTGGTTTTATGGTAATTTTTATAGACTTTTTTATAATCCATGGATTATCAATATATTAAATGGTTTTGAAGTTTCTTTTAAAAATTTCTCCTGTAACCTGACATATTTGTATTATTCCCACTAAATGCAATCCAAGCCTTTTCTTGATAGTCCCTTTTCCAAATTTTTAGATATTCCTGCAGACTTCCAATTGGATGATACACTATTTAATTTGTCCTGTAGTTATACATACAGTAATTTCTAATCATACACATCCCCTGTGAAACCTGGCCTATAGACATATCCTTTGGGACCACTAATCAACCACGTATGATTATGTCACCAAACATTAAACACTTTGTGCATAGTTTGAAGCTTCTTTTATTTCATGTTCTTGTGAAGGATAATTAAAACTTCAATTGAATGTTAGCCTGGTTTTCATACATCTACTGTTTGACATTTATTAAATGTCTTTTAAGGCACACCAACAGAAGAACAGAACGCAGCAGAAAAACTTGAAAACCTGAACACATCACACACAGTTTGGTATGTAGAAACAGAGGAAAAAATGTTTATGGATTCTTAAAGGTAAACCTTCCACAGCATTCTCTGGAATTTTTTCTATAACACTTCTAATTAGTATCTTACATAATAAAAACATTTACAACCCCGTTCCTGAGACTACACGAAATACTAGATTACGGTTTCACTTAAGAATCAAAACCCACATACCAGTAATTGTGTTTGATGTAGTCCTTCCTCTTCTCCCATGCTACTGAGCAAGAGTCCATACAGTAAAAGTCAGAGCACCACCTACCAAGTACCAGGAAGCAAGGCATCAGCTAGGCACAGGAGAAGCAGAACACCATAGTTTCCCATTTCAGAAGGTTATACACATCTATTTTGTCAATTGCTTCAGTATCTCTATCCTCACAACACTCCTACAAACTTGAATAGTACTATTAAGCCCAATTTACAGCTAGAGCACAAAGGTGACTTGCTCCACAATACACACAGTGTGGCAGGAGAAGGAAAAACTGCCAGTTTAAGCTCAAGTCCTGGGCTGTTACCCTGACCTTTGGACAGCCTCTCCCTTATCCCTACGTCTTTGCCATCCAAAGAGCAAACAAAATCTTTAGCGCTCATCTGAAGAATTTAAACATGCACAAAAGCATCCTGAAAGCAAGTCTTCATTACTTTTATCACAAAGCCATACAGTTTTCACCTCTGTTGTACCACGTATCTCTGTAGCATCTTGAGAAAAAGAGCAAGCACACACAAATACGAAACTGAAACACAGCAAAACCAGCGAGAATTTTCTTTTACCAACACAGAAACTTTATGACTAAGACTTACTGTGCAAGATGACAATAATAAAAGTAATGACAGTAACTAAATTGCTTTAACTAAAAAGGTTCAGTTTTTAAAACATATATAAGGGAAATAAGATTCGATATACCAAATACAACTATCAAACACATGCGATAATTCCTTTCATTACTGAAACCTAAAAGAATGCTCTGTTTCAACAGGCTACAAAAACTTACATGATAAAATATGAAAACAATTTAGATACTTTTCTAGACATGTCTGTACAGTACAAGACAGTTCACCGTCTGCAACTGAAGTACATATCTAGAAAAGAAACAAGTAAAGAGGATGCATAGGGACATCTATTTTTGGTTTCTATTGTGTCTGGTAATAAAAATTGTTGAAGATCACTTGCTCTCAAAATTGGGACGAAGGAGATAGCTGACAAAGGACTTGGGGGACAGAGGAGGCAGAAAATGTTTATCTCCAGAAGCTGCACGCCTGTTAAAATACAACAACAAAAAAACCACCTTAAACACTCTCTAGCCAAAATCGTTTGACTCAGTCCCAAAATATTCAGACTAAAATGCTGTTATGTTACAGAAACTGTATTTCAACCAACTCATAGCCTCATTCTCTTTCACAGACAGCAACATTCAAGACAGGGTCATGCAGCACATGAAATACAGCTCCAGTGAGACACCATAATATCAAGTCAATACAATATTTCTTATTTCTGTCAAACACCTTAAGATGCTATAAAAGTTCAGAAGTTTTTGCTCTATACTTTCAAAACACTTTATAAATGAAAGGCAATCTCTTTGAGAACCTGTATACAGTAGCTATATTGAATTCTCAAATTCCTACTAGATGTACTTTTAGTTTAGCGTAGGTGACAAGGGCATAAACTTTGTTTAAAAAAAACACAACCAAACAAAACCCTACAAAATCCCTCACAACAACTACAGATAAATATGATGCAGTCACGAGAACAGTAAATGAAAATATTTTCCTGGTGCTATTTTGGATATCTGACAATTTTAAAGGAAGAGGCTTTGGCCATTTGCCTCCCAAAATAGCAGACTGATACAGAAGGGACTCTTGATGGGAACGCACGAGTTCTTGGTAAAAGGAACCATCACGTCCACAAAATAAAAGACATAGGGGATGTTGGCAGACTGGTCCAGTCTGTAATCCATTAACATACTAAAGAAGGAAACAGTTTTCCCATGCAATATAATAATGTGTGAGACCTGCTGCATGTGATCCCAGGTTCTTCCCTAGGGCAATAAACAAACTATGTGGACCTCTGTTAGCATAAACTGAAAGAATATGCCCATCACAGAAACAATTTCTTCAGATTCTATTAACTGGCAGACAAGCATGCCTCAAAATTCAAGTTCTCAGTAAAAAAAACCCCAAAACCTAACTTCATAGCCATTATCAGATGCAATGAAAACCTTGTAAATAAACAACCTTTCCCAGACTTTCCTGCACTATCTCCAACACTCATCTCAAGAGAATACTAAATTTAAACCTAATGAATTAAAATGTGAGTATGTTTCTCTATTGATTTACATAGTAACATATTCAAAAAAGGTTTTAGCAATTGTAAAAAATCTCTTGACACATGACAGCAAGGGTGCTGTTGCTTTAGGACCAAGGTGTTTAAAATTCCCTGACAATTTAAAGCAGCATCTGTCTCTGTCCAAAAGTCATTATCTAGACTAGTTGTATCACCTCCCTTCTTCCACCACTATCCTAAAGTCAATAGTCCAAGCTTAGTGTGTTAAACTTAACCACTGTTTAAAACAGCTGTACGCAAAAGGTGTGGAGACAATAGCTAACTGTAGCATAATACAATATAAAATCCCCGAATGTTTGTGGGTGTTAGTGGCTTGGGGTTTTTTTTGGTTTGAGTTTTGTTGGTTTTTTTTATAGTCGCACAGGGAGCGCAGTATTATGTAATCCATTACAAATTTTGCTTTTGGGATCAACAAATTCCCAGTTTCCTTTACAAATACGGTGCTTGAAATTTGATCCAATTCTTAACTGGAGCATCAACGTACACATTCCAGATTCACACTCAATTCAGATCCACGCAGCAATGTGCTGCCAAAGTTATACTTAAGGGAGAAAAGTTAATCCCCAAGACTTAGGGTAACAGAAGATAAAAGATTTTTAGCACTGTTCATCTTTAGAAGAAAGCAGACTAGAACTCCCTAGTGCTAGAGGGTCGCTTAAGCAGGATGCTTTTTCTTTTTGTACAGCCATTAAGTATGGACATTGAATCACAGAATGGTTTGGGTTGGAAGGGACCTTAAAGATGACAGTTCCAACACCCCTGCCATGGGCAGCGACACCTTCCACTGGATCAGGGTGCTCAAAGCCTTATCCAGCCTGGCCTTGAACACCTCCAGGGATGGGGCAGCCACCACTGCTCTGGGCAATGTCTAACCACCATTACAGTAAAAAAATTTTTCAAATATCTAATTTAGATCTCCCCTCTCAGCTTAAAACTGTTCTCCCTCTTCCTATCCCTGCAATCCCTGATAAAGAGTCCCTCCCCAGCTTTCCTGTAGCCCCCATTAAGTACTGGAAGGCTGCTATAAGGAGCCTTCTCTTCTCTAGGCTAAACAACCACAACTCTCTCAGCCTGTTCTCATAGGGGAGGTACTCCAGCCTTCTGATCATCTTTGTGGCCTCCTTTGGACTTGCTCTAACAGATCCATGTCCTTCCTGTGCCGAGGACTCCAGACCCGAACACAGGTGATGATGGCTAACACAGGATAGTGAGAAGGTACTGTACCCTTCTACCATTCTAATTCCCACCCTCCCAAATTCTCCTTTATAACAACTGCATGAAGAAATCAAAGCTACACAGAATCATAGAATGGTTTGGGTTGGAAGGAACCTTAAAGATGATACGGTTCCAACCCCTCTGCCATGGGCAGGGACACCTCCCACCAGACCAAGTTGCTCAAGACCCGATCCAACCTGGCCTTGAACACTTCCAGCGATCGGACACCCACAACTTCCCTGGGCAACCTGTGCCAGTGTCTCACCACCTCCATCGTGAAGAATTTCTTCCTGATGCCTAATCTTAATTTTCTCCATTTCAATTTAAAGCCACTCCCCGTCCTCCTATCACTACAGGCCCTTGTAAAAAGTCCCTCCCTAGCTTTCTTGTAGCCCCTTCAAGTACTGGAAGGCTGCTGTAAGGTCTCCCTAGAGACTTCTCCTCTCTAGGATGAAAATGTAATGGTGAAAAGACGGAAAAGCCAGGTTTCCTCTTCAGGACGTGTGTGTGGCGGCGGTGCAGCAGCGACCAGAAACCCCCCGGTTCGGGCCGGGACAAATGCACCGTTTCGGGGGTTCAGCGTGGGCAGGCCCCTCTCCGGGACACGGGGGCTGCAGCAAAGGGCAGCTGCTCCCGGGGAAGCGCGGGCGGGGAAGCGGGGGCAGCGCCGACAGCAGGCGGGGGCGCTGAGCGGGGCGGGCGGTGGGGAGAGGCGGGGCTGAGGCGGCTGTGGGAGGGCAGCGGCGGCACCGGACGGGCCCGGGGGAGTGGAGGGCGACGGAAGGGAGCGTGAAGAGGCGAACCCAACGGCCCCGGCGGGGACACGGGACGCCCTGTCCCGGCTTTCCTTACCGCCCCGGGCAGGCCAGTTCCTTCCCGTCCCGCGCTCCCGTCCCGCCGCCATTTTGAACGGCTCCGTTCCTCGCGCCGGTCCCGGTCCCCGCCAGCCCCGTCCGCAAGCGCAGCTCTGGGGGAGGCAGGCGGGCCCGGCAGCCCCGGCCCAGCCCATCTACTCACCACCTCGCGCCGCCGCCGCCGCTCCCGCCTCACGGACCGCTCCGCGCTGCAGGCAGGGGGCGGGGGGAACCGCAGCGCCCGGCCCCGCCCCCCCGCCCGCCATCTTATTGTCCAGGCCCACAAAGGAGTGCCCTGCCTCC
>JAUMJL010002750.1:0-23381 GCA_033558185.1 Dromococcyx pavoninus
CATTGACCCCCCCTTCTGTCTGTCTGTCTGTCCATCCCCGCCATTGACCCCCCCTTCTGTCTGTCTGTCCATCCCCGCCATTAACCCCCCCTTCTGTCTGTCTGTCCATCCATCCCCATTGATCCCCCCTTCTGTCTGTCTGTCCATCCATCTCCCCATTGACCCCCCCTTCTGTCTGTCTGTCCATCCCCCCATTGATCCCCCCTTCTGTCTGTCTGTCCATCCATCTCCCCATTGACCCCCCCTTCTGTCTGTCTGTCCATCCATCTCCCATTGATCCCCCCTTCTGTCTGTCTGTCCATCCATCTCCCCATTGATCCCCCCTTCTGTCTGTCTGTCCATCCATCTCCCCATTGACCCCCCCTTCTGTCTGTCTGTCCATCCCCCCATTGATCCCCCCTTCTGTCTGTCTGTCCATCCATCTCCCCATTGACCCCCCCTTCTGTCTGTCTGTCCATCCATCTCCCCATTGACCCCCCTTCTGTCTGTCCTTCCCCACTGACCCCCCCTTCTGTCTGTCTGTCTTTCCCCCCCATTGACACCCCCTTCTGTCTGTCTGTCCATCCCCCCCATTGACCCCCCCATCTGTCTGTCTGTCTGTCCCCCCACCCCCTCAATCCCTCCTCCCACTCCCCTCCCCCCCCTTCCCACTCACCATTGGCTCCTCCAACCTCCCGTTGACCTGTCCGTCTGTCCATCCGGCCCTTGACCCCTCTGGCCGCCTGTTGTCCGTCTGTCCATCCGTCTGTCCTTCCGCTGACCCCTTCTGCCCCTCTGTCCATCCCTTGGACCCCCCTTTGGTGCCTCCATCCCTCCATTGACCCTCAACCCCCGTTGACCCTCAACCCCTTGACCCCTTCCATCCCTCCATTGACCCTCAACCCCCGTTGACCCTCAACCCCTTGACCCCTTCCATCCCTCCATTGACCCTCAACCCCCCTGTTGACCCCTCCATCCATCTCTTGAGCCCCCTCCACCCCCATTGGTCCCTCCATCCTTCCATCGACCCCTCCATCCTTCCATCGACCCCTCCATCCATCCATTGACCCCTCCATCCTTCCATTGACCCCTCCATCCTTCCATTGACCCCTCCACCCTTCCATTGACCCATCCATCCATCCCTCCCTCCATTGATCCATCCCTTCACCCCTCCATTCTTCCATCCATCCCTAAATCCTTCCTTTGACCCCTTGGCCCATCCCTCCACCCTTCCATTGACCCCTCCACCCTTCCATTGACCCCTCCACTCATCCTTCCCTCCTTTGACCCTTCCATTGACTCCTCCCTCCCTCCATTGACCCCTCCCTCCATCCCTCTATCCCTCCGTTGACCCCTTCATCCTTCCATTGACCCCTCCATCCATCCATCCACCCTTCCATTTACCCTTCCACCCTTCCATTGACCCCTCCCTCCACCCCTTCATCCTTTCATTGACCCCTTCATCCTTCCATTGACCCCTCCATCCATCCCTCCACCCTTCCATTGACCCTTCCACCCTTCATTGACCCCTCCACCCTTCATTGACCCCTCCACCCTTCCATTGACCCCTCCCTCCATCCCTCTATCCCTCCATTGACCCTTCCATTGACCCCTCCTTCCCTCCACCCCTTCATCCTTCCATTGACCCCTCCACCCCTCCATTGAACCCTTCCTCCACCCCTTCATCCCTCCATTAGACCCTTCATCCATCCCTCCATCCCTCCACCCTTCCATTGACTCTTCCACCCTCCCATTGACCCTTCCACTCTTCCATTGACTCTTCCACTCTTCCACTGATCCTTCCTTCCCTCCACCCCTTCATCCTTTCATTGACCCCTTCATCCTTCCATTGACCCCTCCATCCATCCACCCTTCCATTGACCCTTCCACCCTTCATTGACCCCTCCACCCTTCCATTGACCCCTCCACCCCTCCATTGACCCCTCCCTCCATCCCTTCATCCCTCCATTGACCCCTTCATCCATCTCTCCATCCCTCCACCCTTCCATTGACTCTTCCACTCTTCCATTGACCCTTCCACTCTTCCATTGACCCCTCCATCCTTCCATTGACCCCTCCACCCCTCCATTGACCCCTCCACCCTTCCATTGACCCCTCCCTCCATCCCTTCATCCCTCCATTGACCCCTTCATCCATCCCTCCATCCCTCCACCCTTCCATTGACTCTTCCACTCTTCCATTGACCCCTCCACCCCTTCATTGACCCCTCCACCCCTCCATTGACCCCTCCCTCCACCCCTTCATCCCTCCATTGACCCCTTCATCCTTCCATTGACCCCTCCATCCATCCACCCTTCCATTGACCCTTCCACCCTTCATTGACCCTTCCACTCTTCCATTGACCCCTCCACCCTTCCATTGACCCCTCCCTCCATCCCTTCATCCCTCCATTGACCCCTTCATCCATCCCTCCATCCCTCCACCCTTCCATTGACTCTTCCATTCTTCCATTGACCCCTCCACCCTTCCATTGACCCCTCCCTCCACCCCTTCATCCCTCCATTGACCCCTTCATCCTTCCATTGACCCCTCCATCCATCCACCCTTCCATTGACCCTTCCACCCTCCCATTGACCCTTGCACTCTTCCATTGACCCCTCCACTCTTCCATTGACCCCTCCACTCTTCCATTGACCCCTCCCTCTATCCCTTCACCCTTCCATTGACTCCTCCACCCTCCCATTGACCCCTCCACCCTTCCATTGACCCCTTCACCTTTCCATTGACCCCTCCACCCACCCCTCCCTCCATCCCTTGACCCCTCCCCTCCCTATTGACCCCCTCCACCTCTCCCCTAGAGGTTGGTGGATGGGGAGGGGGGGTGGTGGTGGCGATATTGGGGGGGGGGGGGGGCGGTGTCTCCCCATCCTTACCCCTCCTCCGACCCCACCCCCCACCTCTCGCCATCTCCTATTTCGGTTCGAAGCCGCCGGGCTCCTCCCCTCCCCCCCCCCCCCCCCCGCGTGTGTTCCCCCCCCCTCCCTTTACGTCCCGCGCGCGTTCGCGTCAACGCTGACGCTACCACAAACCCCCCCCCCCCCCCTCCTCAAACCCCAACGCTGCGAATGGGCGGGGCGAGGAGGAGGAGGAGGAAGGAGGGGGGGGGGGGGGGACCCTGTGACGTAACCGTGACGTAAGGGGCAGCGAGGTCCATATAAGGGGCGGGCGGGCGGCGGCGCGGCGCGAGGATGCTCCGCTCCACCAAGGGCGCCTCCAAGGCGCGGAGGGATCAGATCAACGCCGAGATCCGAGCGCTGCGAGACCTCCTCCCGCTGCCCGAGGGCGACCGCCCGCGCCTCTCCTACCTTCACGTCATGGCCCTCGCCTGCATCTACACCCGCAAGGGCGCCTGCCTTCGCCCCGGTGCGTGCGGGACCGGGACCGGGACCCGGGAACCGGGAACCGCACCGGGAACGGGACGGGGAGCCCGGGGATGGGGGTGGGAGTGCGGGGATGGGAGGGAGGAGAGGGCTGGGGAAAGGGGATTGGGGATGGGATGGGAGAGGGGAAGAGGTAACGCCGCGGGGATCGGGTGTGGGGTGGGACTGGGAACCGGTACCGTGCTGGGAATGGGTATAGGGTGGGACTGGGAACCGGTACCGTGCTGGGAACGGGTATAGGGTGGGACTGGGAACCGGTACCGTGCTGGGAAAGGGCATAGGATGGGACTGGGGAACAGGTACCGTGCTGGGAAAGGGTATAGGGTGGGACTGGGGACCGGTACCGTGCTGGGAAAGGGCATAGAATGGGACTGGGGACCGGTATCGTGCTGGGAAAGGGTATAGGGTGGGACTGGGAACCGGTACCGTGCTGGGAAAGGGTATAGGGTGGGACTGGGAACCGGTACCGTGCTGGGAAAGGGCATAGGGTGGGACTGGGAACCGGTACCGTGCTGGGAAAGGGTATAGGGTGGGACTGGGAACCGGTACCGTGCTGGGAAAGGGCATAGGATGGGACTGGGAACCGGTATCATGCTGGGAAAGGGTATAGGGTGGGACTGGGGAACCGGTATCATGCTGGGAAAGGGCATCGGGGGGGGGACTGGGAACCGGCATCTTGCAGAGAACGGGCATTGGGTGGGACTGGGAACCGGTATCTTGCTGGGAAAGGGCATAGGGTGGGACTGGGAACCAGTATCGTGCTGGAAATGGGCATAGGATGGGACTGGGAACCGGCATCTTGCAGGGAAAGGGCATAAGATGGGACTGGGGACCAGTATCATGCTGGGAAAGGGCATAGGATGGGACTGGGGACCAGTATCATGCTGGGAAAGGGCATAGGATGGGACTGGGGACCGGTATCATGCTGGCAATGGGCACAGGATGGAACTGGGGACCGGTATCATGCTGGGAAAGGGCATCTTTGGGACTGGGAACCGGTATCATGCTGGGAAAGGGCATAGGGTAGGACTGGGAACCAGTATCGTGCTGGGAAAGGGCATCTTTGGGACCGGGCAGTGGTATCAGGATGGGATCGGGCATCGGGATGGGACCGGGCACCAGGATCAGGATGGGAATGAGCGTAGGATTTGGATGGGACCTGGCACTGGAATGGGACCAAGCACGGGTAGAGGACAGGGAATCGGCACCAGGATGGGAACTGGGAATGGTACTGGGATAAGAGGATGGCACTGGGATGAGAGGATGGCACTGGGATGAGAGCGGGCACCAGCATGAGGAAGGGGACGGGAGCAGCCTGGAAGCGGGAGGGAGAGAGGAGCCGGCAGAGGGACCGGGAATGGGGAGAGGGACCGGGAATAGGGAGAGGGACCGGGATGGGGAGAGGGACCGGGATGGGGAGAGGGACCGGAGCGGGCTGGGGCGGGATCAGCGCTGCGGATGGGGACGGGGGACGGGACCGCGATCAGCACCGCCGACAGCGGCCGGGGAGAGGGTTCAGCACCACGGACAGGGACGGGGAGCGGAGCTGGGACGGGGGGAGCGGGACAGGAACCGGGAAATTGGGATGGGACTGGGGGAGACCGGGAAATAGGGATGGGACAGGGGAGGCCGGGATAGGAACCGGGAAACAGGGATGGGACAGGGGGAGACCGGGACAGGAACAGGGAAATAGGGATGGGACAGGGGAGGCCGGGACAGGAACCGGGAAATAGGGATGGGACAGGGGGAGACCGGGACAGGAACAGGGAAATAGGGATGGGACAGGGGAGGCCGGGACAGGAACCGGGAAATAGGGATGGGACAGGGGGAGACCGGGACAGGAACCGGGAAATAGGGATGGGACAGGGGGAGACCGGGACAGGAACCGGGAAATAGGGCCGGGACAGAGGGCACCGGGACAGGAACCGGGAAACAGGGATGGGACAGGGGAGGCCGGGACAGGAACCGGGAAATAGGAATGGGACAAGGGGAGGCCGGTACAGGAACCGGGAAACAGGGATGGGACAGGGGGCACCGGGAAATTGGGATGGGACAGGGGGAGACCGGGAAATAGGGATGGGACAGGGGGCACCGGGAAATAGGGATGGGACAGGGGGAGACCGGGAAATAGGGCCGGGACAGAGGGCACCGGTAAATAGGGCTGGGACAGGGGAGACCGGGACAGGAACCGGGAAACAGGACCGGGACAGGGGCAGCGGGACAAGAACCGGGATGGGGAGAGGGACCGGAGCGGGCAGGGATGAGATCTGCACCACCGGGGGGGGGGGGGGGGGGGGGGGGGGGGGGAGACCGGGATCAGCACCACGGACAGCGGCGGGGAATGGGGTTGGGATCAGGGCTGGGATGGGGGGATCAGGACAGGGATCAGGTTGGGATGAGGGGATCAGGACAGGGATCAGGTTGGGATAATGGGATCAGGACAGGGATCGGGTTGGGATAATGGGATCAGGACAGGGATCGGGGATCAGGCTGGGATGGGGGGATCAGGACAGGGAGTGGGGATCGGGACTGGGATGGGGGGATCAGGACAGGGATCGGGGATCAGGCTGGGATGGGGGGATCAGGACAGGGATCGGGGATCAGGGCTGGGATGAGGGGATCAGGACAAGGATCGGGGATGAGGCTGGGATGGGGGGATCAGGACAGGGAGTGGGGATCGGGACTGGGATGGGGGGATCAGGACAGGGATCAGGGCTGGGATAATGGGATCAGAACAGGGACCGGGGATCAGGGCTGGGGGGGGGGATCAGGACAGGGATCAGGTTGGGATAATGGGATCAGGACAGGGATGGGGGATCAGGCTGGGATGGGGGGATCAGGACAGGGATCAGGGCTGGGATAATGGGATCAGGACAGGGATCGGGGATCAGGCTGGGATGGGGGGATCAGGACAGGGAGTGGGGATCGGGACTGGGATGGGGGGATCAGGACAGGGATCAGGGCTGGGATAATGGGATCAGAACAGGGACCGGGGATCAGGGCTGGGGGGGGGGATCAGGACAGGGATCAGGGCTGGGATAATGGGATCAGGACAGGGATGGGGGATCAGGCTGGGATGGGGGGATCAGGACAGGGATCAGGGCTGGGATAATGGGATCAGGACAGGGATCGGGGATCAGGTTGGGATGGGGAACAGGGACCGGGGATCAGGGTTGGGGGGAGGGAGGACCAGGACAGGGGGATGGGGACAGGGACAAGGATCAAGACCAGGACTGGGACCGGGGCTCAGGTCTGGGACAGAGGGACTTGGAATTGGGACCAGGATTCACGATCAGGATTGGGGATCAGGACAGAAATTGGGGACAGGGGGGACTGGGACAGGGGCTGAGCCCCCGGGACTTGGACTGGGCTTGGAATTGGGTCGGGAACCAGGGACAAGGACCAGGGATTGGGGCTGGAGATCCAGGATGGAGCCAGGAATCAGGGAGAGGGACAGGGTCTGGGGTCATCCATGGGTCCACGTGGGTGGTGCCGTGGGTCCTGCCAGGCTCTTGGTGGCACCGGTGACTCCACAAGGTGACACTTTTGGGTGCTGGGACGCGTGGGTGCCCCCAGGGCTGTGGTGGGACGGCGTCGGGCGAGGTGACGCTGGTGCTGATGGGTGTCCTCATGCAGGCCCAGCACGGGGAGCACCCATGGAGCTGCTGGGGGGACCGGAGTTGGCCGACCTGGTGGCATCGCTGCCAGGGTTCCTGTTGGCCGTCACCCGCGAGGGGAAGCTGGTCGGCGTCACCGACAACGTCGCCCAGCACCTGGGGCACTCCATGGTGGGCACCCAACCGTGGGGACGGCGTGGGGGGTGGTTGGGTGCTGGGAGAGGGTGGTCTTGGTGCTGCAGGGTGATGGGTGTTGGGTGTTGGGTGCTGATTGACCCACCATGGTGGTCCTGGTGCTGTAAGATGATGGGTGTTGGGTGCGGGGGTGTTGGGTGCTGATTGTGTCCCCCCCATGGTGGTGGTCTTGGTGCTGCAGGACAATGGGTGTTGGGTGCTGGGGGTGAGGATCCCCAACCATGGCGATGGTTCTGGTGCTGTAGGGTGATGGGTGTTGGGTCCTGATTGACCCACCATGGTGGTCCTGGTGCTGCAGGACAATGAGTGTTGGGAGTTGGGTGTTGATTGTCCCCCCCCAATGGGTGCTTCAGGGTGAGGGGTGTTGAGTTCTGGGTGTTGGTGTTGGGTGTTGGGTGCTGAGTGTTGGTGTTGGGTGTTGATTGTGTCCCCATGGTGGTGGTTCTGTTGCTTCAGGATGACGGGTGTTGGGTTTTGGGGTTCCTGTTGGGTTTGGGTTTTGGGTTTGGGTTTTGGGTTTGGGTTTTGGGTTGGGTTTTGGGGTTGGGGTTGGGTTTTGGGGTTGGATTTTGGGGTTGGTGTTGGGTTTTGGGGTTGGGTTTTGGGGTTGGGTTTTGGGGTTGGTGTTGGGTTTTGGGGTTGGGTTTTGGGATTGGGGTTGGGTTTTGGGGTTGGGTTTTGGGGTTGGTGTTGGGTTTTGGGGTTGGGTTTTGGGGTTGGTGTTGGGTTTTGGGGTTGGTGTTGGGTTTTGGGGTTGGGTTTTGGGGTTGGTGTTGGGTTTTGGGGTTGGGGTTGGGGTTGGGTTTTGGGTTGGGTTTTGGGGTTGGTGTTGGGTTTTGGGGTTGGGTTTTGGGGTTGGTGTTGGGTTTTGGGGTTGGGTTTTGGGGTTGGGTTTTGGGGTTGGTGTTGGGTTTTGGGGTTGGGGTTGGGTTTGGGTTTTGGGTTTGGGTTTTGGGGTTGGGTTTTGGGGTTGGTGTTGGGTTTTGGGGTTGGTGTTGGGTTTTGCGGTGGGTTTTGGGGTTGGGGTTGGGGTTTTGGGGTTGGGTTTTGGTGTTGGTGTTGGGTTTTGGTGTTGGGTTTTGGGGTTGGGTTTTGGGGTTGGTGTTGGGTTTTGGGGTTGGGGTTGGGTTTGGGTTTTGGTGTTGGGGTTTTGGGGTTGGTGTTGGGTTTTGGGGTTGGTGTTGGGTTGGGGGTTGGGTTTTGGTGTTGGTGTTGAGTTTTGGGTTTGGGTTTTGGGGTTGGGGGTGGGGTTGTGGGTTGGGTTTTGGGGTTGGGGGTTGGGTTTTGGGGGTTGGGATTGGGTTTTGGGTTGGGTTTTGGTGTTGGTGTTGAGTTTTGGGGTGGGGTTTTGGGGTTGGGATTGGGGTTTTGGGTTGGGTTTGGGGTTGGGTTTTGGGGTTGGTGTTGGGTTTTGGGGGTTGGGTTTTGGGGTTGGGTTTGGGTTGGGGTTTTGGGGTTGGGGTTGGGTTTTGGGTTGAGTTTTGGGGTTGGGGTTGGGGTTTGGGGTTGGGGATTGGGTTTTGGGTTGGGTTTTGGTGTTGGTGTTGAGTTTTGGGGGTTGGGTTTTGGGGTGGGGTGGGTTTTGGGGTTGGGTTTGGGGGTTGGTGTTGGGTTGGGGGGGTGGTGTTGGGTTTTGGGGTTGGGGTTGGATTTTGGGTTGGGTTTTGGGGTTGGGTTTTGGGGTTGGTGTTGGGTTTTGGGTTGGGTTTTGGGTTGAGTTTTGGGGTTGGGTTTTGGGGTTGGGTTTTGGGGTTGGGGTTGGGTTTTGGGTTGAGTTTTGGGGTTGGGGTTGATCCTCCAACCTTTCCCCCCCCATCCAGGTGGATCTGGTGGCGCAGGGCGACAGCATCTACGACCTCCTGGATCCGGCCGACCACGCCCTGGTTCGGCATCAGCTCAACCTGCCCGGGACCCCCCAGGCAGGTGGGTGGGGGTGGAGGAGGGGAGGGGGGGGAGAAGGTCATGGGAGGAGGGAGAAGGGTGGAGGAAGGAGGAGAAGGAGGGAGGGAGGGAGAGAGGGATGGAATAGGGTCATGGATGGATGGAGAAGGATGGAGGGAGAAGGATGGAGAAGGTCATGGATGGATGGATGGAGAGGGAGGGAGGGATGGAGAAGGATGGAGAACAATGGAGAAGGATGGATGGATGGATGGATGGATGGATGGATGGATGGATGGATGGATGGATGGATGGATGGGTGGATGGATGGATGGATGCATGGAGAAGGATGGAGAAGGATGGAGAAGGATGGAGAAGGTCATGGATGGATGAGTGGGTGAAGAAGGATGGAGAAGGATGGATGGAGAGGGAGGGATGGAGGGAGGAATGAAGAAGGTTGTGGATGGATGAAGGATGGAGAACAACAAAGAAGCATGGAGGGAGTGAAGGGAGGGAGGGACAGAGAGATGGACAGAAGGATGGATGGATGGATGGATGGATGGATGGATGGATGGATGGGTGGAGAAGGATGGATGGAGGGAGGGAGAACAACGGAGAAGGTGATGGATGGATGGATGGATAAGGATGGAGAAGGTCATGAATGGATGAGTGGATGAAGAAGGATGGAGAAAGATGGAGAAGGATGGATGGATGGATGGAGAACGATGGAGAAGGTCATGGATGGATGGATGAGAAGGATGGATGGATGAGAAGGATGGATGGATGGATGGATGGATGGATGGATGGATGGATGGAGAGGGAGGGATGAATGAAGAAGGATGGAGAACAATGGACAAGGATGGATGGATGGAGAAGGATGGAGAAGGATGGAGAAGGTCATGGATGGATGAGTGGATGGATGGATGGATGGATGGATGGATGGATGGGTGGGTGGAGAAGGATGGATGGATGGATGGATGGATGGATGGATGGATGGATGGATGGATGGAGAAGGATGGAGAAGGTCATGGATGGATGGATGGAGAAGGATGGAGAAGGATGGATGGATGAGTGGATGAAGAAGGATGGAGAAGGCTGGAGAAGGTCATGGATGGATGGATGGATGGATGGAGAACAACGGAGAAGGTCATGGATGGCTGGAGAAGGCTGGAGAAGGTCATGGATGGATGGATGGAGAAGGATGGAGAAGGTCATGGATGGATGGATGGAGAAGGATGGATGGATGGATGGATGGATGGATGGATGGATGGATGGATGGATGGATGGAGAAGGATGGATGGATGGATGGAAAACAATGGAGAAGGTCATGGATGGATGGATGGAGAAGGATGGAGAAGGTCATGGATGGATGGATGGAGAAGGATGGAGAAGGATGGATGGATGAGTGGATGAAGAAGGATGGAGAAGGCTTGAGAAGGTCATGGATGGATGGATGGATGGATGGATGGAGAACAACGGAGAAGGTCATGGATGGCTGGAGAAGGCTGGAGAAGGTCATGGCTGGCTGGGTGGGTGGGGAAGGACAGACGGACAACCAGAAGGCCCACCAGGCCCCTCTCCCCCCCCCCCCAGAGCGCCTCTTCCGCTGCCGTTTCACCACCTCGCGGGCCTCGCGGCGCCCCAGCGCCGGGCGGAAGTTGGTGCTGCTGCGGGGCCGCTTCCAGGTGCCACCTGGGCCACCCGGGGCCCTCCCGGGGCTCTTCGTCGCCTTCTGCGCCCCCCTGGACCCCCCACCCTGGCCTTGTCCCGACTGCCTCCTCCTCCCGGCCTTCCAGAGCCGCCACGCCCGCGACCTCGCCCTGCTCGACGTCTCCGACAGGTGAGGAGACGGGTGGACAGGGAGGGGGGGGGGCAGGTGTCCGGGAGAGGGGTCCAGTTGGGGGTCCAGGTGTCCAGGATGAGGTCCAGTGGGGATCCAGGTGTCCAGGATAGAGATCCAGGTGTCCAGGAGGGGGTCCAGGAGAGGGTCCAGGAGGGGGTCCAGGTGTCCAGGAGGGGGTCCAGGTGTCCAGGAGGGGGTCCAGGTGTCCAGGAGGGGGGTCCTGGTGTCCAGGATGGGGATCCAGGTGGAGATCCAGGTGTCCAGGTGTGGTCCCAGGTGTCCAGGAGGGGGTCCAGGTAGGGATCCAGGTGTCCAGGATAGAGGTTCAGGTGTCCAAGAGGGGGTCCAGGTGGGGATCCAGGTGTTCAGGAGGGGATCCAGGTGTCCAAGAGGGGGTCCAGGTGGGAATCCAGGTGTCCAGGATAGAGATCCAGGTGTCCAGGTGGGGATCCAGGTGTCCAAGAGGGGGTCCAGGTGGGGATCCAGGTGTCCAGGAGGGGGTCCAGGTGGGAATCCAGGTGTCCAGGATAGAGATCTAGGTGTCCAGGAGGGGATCCAGGTGTCCAAGAGGGGGTCCAAGTGGGGATCCAGGTGTCCAGGAGGGGATCCAGGTGTCCAGGAGGGGGTCCAGGTGGGAATCCAGGAGTCCAAGAGGGGGTCCAGGTGTCCAGGAGAGAGTCCAGGTGGGGATCCAGGTGTCCAGGAGAGGGTCCAGGAGGGGATCCAGGTGTCCAGGTGGGGATCCAGGTGTCCAAGAGGGGATCCAGGTGTCCAAGAGGGGGTCCAGGTGGGGATCCAGGTGTCCAAGAGGGGGTCCAGGTGTCCAGGAGAGGGTCCAGATGGGGATCCAGGTGTCCAGGAGAGGGTCCAGGTGTCCAGGAGGGGGTCCAGGTGGGGATCCAGGTGTCCAGGTGTGGTCCCAGGTGTCCAGGTGGGGATCCAGGTGTCCAGAGGGAGATCCAGGCGTGGGCACACCTGGTCAGGAGCAGGTGAGGGACCCTCAGGTGTGTCCCTGCAGTGTCCTGACTCACCTGGGCTACGGGCGCGGGGAGCTCCTGGGCCGCTCCTGGTATCGCCTCCTGCACCCCGAGGACCTCGGCCACGTTGCGCGTCAGCACCTGCGCCTGGGTGAGCACCCGGGGTCACCTGGGGGTCTCCAAGGTCACCTGGGGGTCCCCACGTCCCCTCCAACCCTCCCCAAGGTCACCAGGGGTTCCCATGGTCCCCAAGAGTGTCCCCAACCACCCTGGGGGGGGGGTTCCCTTGGTCCCCAACCACCCCAGATGTTCCCATTGGTGTCCCCAAGTCCCAGTTGACGTCCCCAAGTCCCCACCCACCCCAGTTGTCCCCATTGATGTCCCCATTGTCCCCATTGATGTTCCCAAGACCCCATCCATCCCTGTTGTCCCCGTTGACGTCCCCAAGTCCCCTCTGGTGTCCCCATGTCCCCACCCACCCCAGTTGTCCCCATTGACGTCCCCATTGTCCCCATTGACGTTCCCAAGACCCCATCCAACCCAAGTTGTCCCCATTGATGTCCCCAAGACCTCATCCAACTCAAGTTGTCCCCATTGATGTCCCCAAGTCCCCACCCATCCCAGTTGTCCCCACTGACATCCCCATTGTCCCCATTGATGTCCCCAAGACCCCATCCAACCCAAGTCGTCCCCACTGATGTCCCCATTGACGTCCCCAAGTCCCCTCTGATGTCCCAATGTCCCCATCCAACCCAAGTTGTCCCAGTTGACGTCCCCAAGTCCCCACCCACCCCAGTTGTCCCCATTGATGTCCCCATTGTCCCCATTGACGTCCCCATGTCCCCATTGGTGTCCCCATGTCCCCACCCATCCCAGTTGTCCCCATTGACGCCCCCATGTCCCCATTGGTGTCCCCATGTCCCCATCCACCCCAGTTGTCCCCCCCGATGTCCCCCCTGATGTCCCCCCGGTTGTCCCCCCTTGATGCCCCTCCTGATGTCCTCGTTGATGTCCCCCCAATGTGTCCCCCCCCACGATGATGTCCCCCCTGATGTCCCCCCTGATGTCCCCACAGCCGGCGCGGGGACGGACGCGCGGGGGGAGCTGGTGACGCGACTCCAGCGCAAGGACGGCCTGGGCTGGACCTGGGTCTACAGCCGCCTGCGCCCCGAGGGCCCGGCCCTGCTCGCCCACAACTTCATCATCAGGTGAGTGGACCCAGGTGGTCCCAGGGGGTCCAGGGGGTCTCAGGTGTTGAGGTGGGTCCAGGGGGTCCAGGTGGTCCCAGGGGATCCAGGTGACCCCACATTTCCAGGGCCACAAGACCCAGTGTCCAGGTGGTCCCAGGTGTTGAAGTGGGCCCAGGGGGTCCAGGTGGTCCCAGGTGGTCCCAGGTGGTCCCAGGTGTTGAGGTGGGCCCAGGGGGTCCAGGTGGTCCCAGGGGTCTCAGGTGTTGAGGTGGGCCCAGGGGGTCCAGGTGGGCCCAGGTGGTCCCAGGTGTTGAGGTGGTCCCAGGTGTTGAGGTGGTCCCAGGGGATCCAGGTGGTCCCACATTTCCAGGGCCACAAGACCCAGTGTCCAGGTGGTCCCAGGTGTCGAGGTGGTCCCAGGGGGTCCAGGTGGTCCCAGGTGGGCCCAGGTGTTGAGGTGGGCCCAGGGGGTCCAGATGGGCCCAGGGGCTCTAGGTGGTCCCACATTTCCAGGACCACAAGACCCAGTTTCCAGGTGGTCCCAGGTGGTCCCAGGTGTTGAGGTGATCCCAGGGGGTCCAGATGGACCCAGGGGATCCAGGTGGTCCCACATTTCCAGGGCCACAAGACCCAGTGTCCAGGTGGTCCCGGGGGTCCAAATGGACCCAAGTGTCCAGGTGGCCTCACATTCCAAGGACCAGGAGACCCAGGTGTCCAGGTGGTCCCAAGGGACCCAGGTGTCCAAATGGACCCAGGGGGTCCAGGTGGTCCCAAATTTCCAGGGCCAGGAGACCCAGGTGTCCAGGTGGTCCCCGGTGTCCCCACATTTCAAGGGTCAGGAGACCCAGGGGTCCAGGTGGCCCCAGGAGATCCAGGTGGTCCCACATTCCAAGGGCCAGGAGACCCAGGGGGTCCAGGTGGCCCCAGGAGATCCAGGTGGTCCCACATTTCCAGGGCCAGGAGACCCAGGTGTCCAGGTGGCCCCAGGAGATCCAGGTGGTCCCAAATTTCCAGGGCCACAAGACCCAGGGGTCCAGGTGGCCCCAGGAGATCCAGGTGGTCCCACATTCCAAGGGCCAGGAGACCCAGGGGGTCCAGGTGGCCCCAGGAGATCCAGGTGGTCCCAAATTTCCAGGGCCAGGAGACCCAGGTGTCCAGGTGGCCCCAGGAGATCCAGGTGGTCCCACATTCCAAGGGCCAGGAGACCCAGGGGGTCCAGGTGGCCCCAGGAGATCCAGGTGGTCCCAAATTTCCAGGGCCAGGAGACCCAGGTGTCCAGGTGGTCCCAGGAGATCCAGGTGGTCCCACATTTCCAGGGCCAGGAGACCCAGGTGTCCAAGCTGAGCCCAAGGCCACCCCATAACCCCCCGTTTCTCCCACAGCGAGGCCGAGGCCTGGTGCCTGCGGCAGCAGTTGGTGGCCGAGGCCCCCCCGGGTCCCCCCGAAGCCTTCAACCCCGGTCTTGACTTCCCTGGCGCCAACGTTGGCGGGAGTGGAGACCTTGGCGTTGGTGGCGGCCCCAGCGTTGGCCTCGACGTTGACCCTGGCACTGGATCCAGTGTTGACCTTGGTGTTGGAGCTGGGCTCGGAGACGACATCGGAGCGAACGTTGGCATCAACGTTGGCCTTGGGCTCGATGTTGGACCTGGTCTTGGAACTGCCATTGGACACGGTCTCGGAGGCAATGTTGGGGCCAACGTTGGATCTGGTCTTGGAGCCAACGTTGGGCCTGATCTTGGAGCCGGTGTTGGACCTGGTCTTGGAGCCAGCGTTGGACCTGGTCTTGGAGCTGCCATCGGACATGGTCTCGGAAGCAACGTTGCGGCCAACGTTGGACCTGGTCTTGGAGCCAACATTGGGGCCAACGTTGACCTTGGTCTTGGTGTGAACATTGGCCGCGGCCTTGGAGACAGCGTTGGACAAGGTCTTGGCGCTGAAGTCGGCGCTGGAGTCGGCATCAGAGTGGACGTTGGCCTCGGTGCGGCAGCCGGAGCCGATGTCGGCTCCAACCTTGGGGCTGATATTGGAGCTGCTCTTGGAGCCGGCGCTGGAGAAGATGTTGGCGGTGAAGGAGACCTTGGCCCTGCTCTCGGAGCCGGCGTCGCGCTCAGCGTCGGGGCCAACATTGGGCCCGGTCTCGGTGGCGGCGTCAGAGCCAGCGTCGGGCTCGGCATCGGCGCCGTTGGCTCCGCTCTTCCATCCGAGGTCGGCGCCGGCGTTGGACTCTCCGTTGGTGCCACCGTCGGAGCCAACGTAGGTGCTGGCGTCGGCGCTGGTGTTGGACTCGGCCTCGGGGCCAATGTTGGAGCCAATGCTGGCGCCAGTCTTGGATCCACTGTTGGACTTGGCCTCGGAGCTGCCCTTGGAGCCAATGTTGGATCTGCTCTTTCATCTGGCGTTGGACCTGGCGTCGGAGTCGCCGTCGGAGCCGCTGTCGGAGCCAACGTTGGCTCCAGTCTTGGGTCTGGTGTTGGAGTCACCGTTGGAGCTGGCATTGGAGCCAACGTTGGCTCTGCTCTTGGATCCAGTGTTGACCTCACCATTGGAGCTGGCGTCGGAGCCGGTGTTGGCTCCGGTCTTGGGACTGGTGTCGGAGTCGCTGTTGGAGCCGGCGTCGGAGCCAACGTTGGCTCCGGTCTTGGATCTGGTGTTGGAGTCACTGTTGGCTCTTCTCTTGGCTCCAGCGTTGGCCTCTCCATCGGAGCCGGCGTCGGAGCCAACATTGGCTCTGCTCTTGGATCTGACGTTGACGTTGGCATCGGACTTGGTGTTGGAGCCAACGTTGGCACCGCTCTTGCATCGGACGTAGGATCCGGTGTCGGACTCGGCATCGGAGCTGCTGTTGGCGCCGGCGTTGGCTCTGCTCTTGGATCCGGTGTTGGACTTGGCCTTGGAGCCAACGTTGGCTCCAACATGGGCTCTGCTCCTGGATCTGACGTCGCTGCCAGCGTCGGACTCGCGGTTGGAGCCGGCGGCGGCTCCGGTCTTGGATCCGCCCTTGGCTTTGCCGTTGGAGCCGCGCTCGGAGCCAGCGTCGGCTCCGGGCTTGGTCCCGACGTTGGCGCCTCTGTTGGACTCAACATTGACTCTGCTCTTGGAACCCCCGTTGACACCACCCTTGGACTCACTGTTGGAGCCAACATCGGACCCGCCGTTGGCTCCGGCGTTGCACTCGGCGCTGGAGCTGCCGTCGGAGCCAACGCTGCCTCTACCCTTGCGTCCACCATTGGCCTTGGGGCCAACGTTGACCCCGCTCTTGGACACGGCCTCGGCCTCGGAGCTGCCAACGTCAACGCCGCCCTCGGCCCCGGACGCGGCCTTGGAGCCAACCTGGCCCCCGGCGTTGGCTCCTCCTTGGCTCCCACCCTCGGCACTGCTGGAGGAGCCAACGCCAACGCGGGCTTGGCCGCCGGCGCCCGCCTCGCGCCGGGCCTGGGGGTCCCCGAGCTGCCGGGCGGAGCCACCGAGACCTGGACCCCCCCTTACACCCCAAGACAAGCCCCACCCTTCGCCTTCGGCCCCCCCGAGCTCCCCGAAGCCGTCCCTGAGAAGTTACCCCCGAGTCCCGAGAGCCCCAGTGGGGTTCCGAGTGGGACCCCCGGCTCCATCCTCACCCCGGAGACGTCGCCGCCCCCGTCCCTGGCGGCCCCGCCCGGTCCCACCTTGCGGCGTCTTCTCCAAGGATTGGCTGCGGCCGCCGTCGTCAATCGAGGGGGCGGCAGGCGGGTGGGGGGGACCTCCAACCCCCACCTGCCCCCCCCACCCAGGTCGCCCCGCGACCCCTTCGCTGAGTTGTATCAACTCCCCCAGAGCCACCTCCAGGACGCCTTCCGCCAAGGTAGGGGTCCCGTCGTGGTGGGTGGGTGGGGGGGGTCGGGGGCGAGGGTCGGAGGGTGGGGGGGTCCTCTCTTAGGGGGTTCCTGGGTCCTCAGTGGGGTTTGAGGTGGTGGAGGTGAAAATGGGGGTCTTGGGGGTCTTGGGTCTCCAATGGGGTCTTGGAGGTCTTGGGTCTCCAATGGGGTCTTGAATGGTTGGGTCTCCAATAGGGTTTCAATTTGAGGCTGAAGAGGGGGGTCTTGGAGGTCTTGGGTCTCCAATGGGGCCTTGGATGGTTGGGTCTCCAATAGGGTTTCAATCTGACGCTGAAGAGGGGGGTCTTGGAGGTCTTGGGTCTCCAACGGGGTCTTGGAGGTCTTGGGTCTCCAACGGGGTCTTGGAGGTCTTGGGTCTCCAATGGGGTCTTGGAGATCTTGGGTCTCCAATGGGGTCTTGAATGGTTGGGTCTCCAATAGGGTTTCAATCTGAGGCTGAAGAGGGGGGTCTTGGAGGTCTTGGGTCTCCAACGGGATCTTGGAGGTCTTGGGTCTCCAATGGGGCCTTGGATGGTTGGGTCTCCAATAGGGTTTCAATTTGAGGCTGAAGAGGGGGGTCTTGGAGGTTTTGGGTCTCCAACAGGGTCTTGGAGGTCTTGGGTCTCCAATGGGGTCTTGGATGGTTGGGTCTCCAATAGGGTTTCAATTTGAGGCTGAAGAGGGGGGTCTTGGAGGTTTTGGGTCTCCAACAGGGTCTTGGAGGTTTTGGGTCTCCAATGGGGTCTTGGAGGTCTTGGGTCTCCAATGGGGTCTTGGATGTTTGGGTCTCCAATAGGGTTTCAATTTGAGGCTGAAGAGGGGGGTCTTGGAGGTCTTGGGTCTCCAACGGGGTCTTGAAGGTCTTGGGTCTCCAATGGGTTCTTGGATGGTTGGGTCTCCAATAGGGTTTCAATCTGAGGCTGAAGAGGGGGGTCTTGGAGGTCTTGGGTCTCCAACAGGGTCTTGGAGGTCTTGGGTCTCCAATGGGGTCTTGGATGGTTGGGTCTCCAATAGGGTTTCAATTTGAGGCTGAAGAGGGGGGTCTTGGAGGTCTTGGGTCTCCAATGGGTTTGGGGGTGAGGATGGGGTGGTGTTGGAGGCCATGGGTTCATACTTGAAGGGGTTTGGTGGCCTGGACACGGTTTTGGTGGCCTAGACAGGATTTTGGTGGCCCAATATGGGTTTTGGTGGCCCTTACATTGGGTTTCTTGAGGGTTTTGGTTGTCCAGTATGGATTTCGTTGAGTCCAATATGGGTTTTGGTGGCCCAGTATGGGTTTTGGTGGCCCAATATGGGTTTTGGTGGCCCAATATGGGTTTTGATGGCCTAGACAGGGTTTTGATGGCCCAATATTGGTTTTGGTGGCCCAGACGTTGGGTTTTTTGAGGGTTTTCGTTGTCCAGTATGGATTTTAGTGGCCTAGACAGGGTTTCAGTGGCCCAGTATGGGTTTTGGTGGCCCAGTATGGGTTTTGGTGGCCCGATATGAGTTCCCCCAGGGTTTTGGTGGCCCAATAAGGGTTTTGGTGGCCCGGTATGGGTTTTGGTGGCCCGGTATGGGTTTTGGTGGCCCGGTATGGGTTCCCCCGGGGTTTTGGTGGCCCAGTATGGGTTTTGGTGGCCCGGTATGGGTTTCCCCAGGGTTTTGGTGGCCTGGTATGGGTTTTGGTGGCCCAGTATGGGTTTTGGTGGCCTGGTATGAGTTCCCCCGGGGTTTTGGTGGCCCAATAAGGGTTTTGGTGGCCCAGTATGGGTTCCCCCAGGGTTTTGGTGGCCCAGTATGGGTTTTGGTGGCCCAGTATGGGTTTTGGTGGCCCGGTATGGGTTCCCCCGGGGTTTTGGTGGCCCAGTATGGGTTTTGGTGGCCCAGTATGGGTTTTGGTGGCCCGGTATGGGTTCCCCCGGGGTTTTGATGGCCCAATAAGGGTTTTGGTGGCCCGGTATGGGTTCCCCCGGGGTTTTGGTGGCCCAGTAAGGGTTTTGGTGGCCCGATATGGGTTCCCCCGGGGTTTTGATGGCCCAATAAGGGTTTTGGTGGCCCAGTATGGGTTCCCCCGGGGTTTTGGTGGCCCAGTAAGGGTTTTGGTGGCCCGGTATGGGTTCCCCCAGGGTTTTGGTGGCCTGGTATGGGTTTTGGTAGCCTGGTATGGGTTCCCCCAGGGTTTTGGTGGCCCAATAAGGGTTTTGGTGGCCCGGTATGGGTTCCCCCGGGGTTTTGGTGGCCCCGTGCCCGCTGTCCCTCACCGCTGTCCCCTCTCTCTCCGCAGCCGGAAGCCAGCGCTCCCCCTCGTTCTGAACTGAAGTCTGTGACGCGACTTGCCCCCAGTATGACATATTGTCATTGTCACCCCGGCCCGGTGCCACCGTCCCCCACCCCCACCCAACGGCCCCTCCCGGGCCGTGTCCCCAACACCCCCCAACCTTGTCCCCACCCCCCACCCCCCTCCCCCCGCCCCCTCCCCGGGGCCTTTCGTGCTAATTTTAACTCGTAACGAGTCTCAAAGGTAATTGGAGGGGGGCTGGTGGCCCCCCCTCCTCCCCCTCCCAACGCTGTCCCCTCCCCCCCCCCCTCCTCGTGTCCCCAACCCCCCCCCCCATCCCTTGTCCCACCCCCCCCCCCCCCCCCTTTTCCTCGGGGTCTGCGTTTTTGGCAGATTCCCACCCAAAAATGTGTGCCCCCCCCCCCACCCAAAAGAAGTGTTGACCCCAATGTCCCCAATGTCCCCAATGTCCCCAATGTCCCCAAGCCAAGGGATGGAGACATCATGGATTGATGTCCCCAATGTCCCCAACCCAAGGGACAAAGAGGAACCATGGCCCAATGTCCCCAATGTCCCCAATGTCCCCAACCCAAGGGACAAAGAGAAACCATGGCCCAATGTCCCCAATGTCCCCAACCCAAGGGACAAAGAGGAACCATGGCCCAATGTCCCCAATGTCCCCAACCCAAGGGACAAAGAGGAACCATGACCCAACGTCCCCAATGTCCCCAATGTCCCCAACCCAAGGGACAAAGAGGAACCATGGCCCAACGTCCCCAATGTCCCCAACCCAAGGGACAAAGAGGAACCATGGCCCGATGTCCCCAATGTCTCCAAGTCAAGGGACCAAGGCACAATGTGACTTGATGTCCCCAATGTCCCCAACTCAAGGGATGGAGATGAACCATGACCCAATGTCCCCAATGTCCCCAATGTCCCCAACTCAAGGGACAAAGAGGAACCATGGCTCAATGTCCCCAAGTCAGGTGACCGAGGCACGATGTGGCTTGATGTCCCCAATGTCCCCAACTCAAGGGATGGAGATGAACCATGGCCCAATGTCCCCAATGTCCCCAACCCAAGGGACAAAGAGCAACCATGACCCAATGTCCCCAATGTCCCCAACGTCCCCAATGTCCCCAATGTCCCCAACCCAAGGGATGGAGATGAACCATGACCCAATGTCCCCAACGTCCCCAATGTCCCCAACCCAAGGGATGGAGACGAACCATGACCCAATGTCCCCAATGTCCCCAACGTCCCCAACGTCCCCAATGTCCCCAACCCAAGGGATGGAGACACTGTGGGTCGATGTCCCCCAGCGTCCCCCGATGTCCCCAAATCGTGGGGCTGAGGCACAATGTGGCTCGATGTCCCCAACGTCCCCAACGTCCCCAACCCAAGGGACGAAGATGAACCATGGCTTGACGCCCCCAATGTCCCCCCGAGGGACTGTGAGATGTCATGGCCGGATGTCCCTGGTGTCCCAAATGTCCCCAGCTTGAGGACATTGCCCCCATCACCCCCCAGTTCCCCCTGACACCCCCAATGTCCCCGACGTCCCTCGCCGAAGACGTCAAGACACGTCCGAGCCCGCGGGACCGAGACTCCGCGCAACCCAACGTCCCCAAGGGACCAGGGACCTCGTTGTCACCGTGGACAGACTGAGACACGGCGTGATCTGGTGTCCCCAAATGTCCCCAACGACTGGGAACCTCTCGTGTCCCGTGTCCCCAACGTCTCCGATGTCTCCAAAGGACTTGGGGACACCATCATCACCCCCAACTCAAGGGACCTGAGATCCACCATGGCCTGATGTCCCCAACATCTCGGATGTCCCCAACACCTCTGATGTCCCCAACGAAGGACATGGGACATGGTCATTGCCTTGACTCAAGGGACAGAGACTCATCATGGCCTGATGTCCCCAACATCTCCAATGACCCCATCTCCGATGTCCCCAAAGGACGTGGGGACCCCATCATCACCCCCAACTCAAGGGAACTGAGATCCACCATGGCCTGATGTCCCCAACATCTTGGATGTCCCCAAAGGACGTTGGACATGGTCATTGCCTTGACTCAAGGGACAGAGACTCATCATGGCCTGATGTCCCCAACATCTCCAATGACCCCATCTCCGAAGACCCCAACGTCTCCAATGACCCCAAAGGACTTGGGGACACCATCATCACCCCCAACTCAAGGGACTTGAGACCCACCATGGCCTGATGTCCCCAACACCTCTGATGTCCCCAACGTCTCCGATGACCCCAACGTCTCCGAAGACCCCAACGAAGGACATGGGACATGGTCATTGCCTTGACTCAAGGGACAGAGACTCATCATGGCTTGATGTCCCCCAACATCTCCGATGTCCCCAACACCTTTGGGGTCCCCAATGTCCCCAACCAGAGGGACTGAGGCCCGTGGTGGCCCCAACACCCCCCGATGTCCCCGATGTCCCCTGGAGCCGCCGCCACCGGCCCCGTGGCCTTGACACCCCCTGGCAATAAAGCGGCCCCCGTGGTCCCTCTGCCCGTGGTGGCCTCTTTGTGGGGACCCAGGGGGCTGGAGGGGACCCCAATGTGTGGGGGGGGGGGGACACCCTGACATCTGGGGGGGACCCTGACATCTGGGGGGGGGAACTCAGGGGGTTTGGGGGGGGACCCTGATATCTGGGGGGGACCCCGACATCTGGGGGGGGGGAGGGAACTCAGGGGGTTTGGGGGGGACCCCGACATCTGGGGAGACCCCGACATGCGGGGGGGGACCTCAATATCCAGGGGGGGACCCAGGGGTCTGGGGGGGGGGGACCCTGACACCCAGGGGGTGACCCAGGGGTTGGGGGGGACCCCGACATCAGGGGGGAACCCAGGGGTCTGGGGGGGACCCTGACACCCAGGGGGTGACCCAGGGGTTTGGGGGGGACCCCGACATCTGGGGAGACCCCGACATGCGGGGGGGACCTCAATATCCAGGGGGGGACCCAGGGGTTTGGGGGGGGGGGGGACCCTGACACCCAGGGGGTGACCCAGGGGTTGGGGGGGGACTCCGACATCTGGGGGAACCCAGGGGTCTGGGGGGGGTCCCTGACATCTGGGGGGGACCCAGGGGTCTGGGGGGGGACCCCGACATCTGGGGGGGGGAACCCAGACCTCAACATCAGGGGGGGGGGGAGGTAAGAGTTTGGGGGGGACCCAGGGGTTGGGGGGGGACCCCGACATCAGGGGGGAACCCAGGGGTCTGGGGGGGGGACCCTGACACCCAGGGGGTGACCCAGGGGTTTGGGGGGGGACCCCGACATCTGGGGAGACCCCGACATGCGGGGGGGACCTCAATATCCAGGGGGGGACCCAGGGGTCTGGGGGGGGGGGGGACCCTGACACCCAGGGGGTGACCCAGGGGTTTGGGGGGACCCCGACATCTGGGGGGGGGACCCAAGGGTCTGGGGGGGGGGTCCCTGACACCCAGGGGGTGACCCAGGGGTTGGGGGGGACTCCGACATCTGGGGGGGGGAACCCAGACCTCAACATCAGGGGGGGGGGAGGTAAGAGTTTGGGGGGGACCCAGGGGTTCAGGAGGACCTCGACATCCAGGGAGGACCCAGAGCTTTGGGGGGGACCCCCGACATCTGGGGGGGGGACCCGAGGGGTTGGGGGGGGGGGGGGGGGAACAGAGGCATCTGGAGGGGGGGGCAAGGGTTTGGGAGGGACCCAGGGGTTTTGGGGGACCCACGGGTTTGAAGGGGACCCTGACATCCAAAGGGGGACCCAAGAGTTTGGGGGGGGACCCAGGAGTTTGGAGGGGATCCAGGATTTTGGGGGGGGGACCCAAGAGTTTGGGGGGGGACCCAGGATTATAGAGGGGACCCAGGAGTTTGGGGGGGGACCCAAGAGTTTGGGGGGGGACCCAGGATTATAGAGGGGACCCAGGAGTTTGGGGGGGGATCCAAGAGTTTGGGGGGGGACCCTGGAGTTTAGGGGGGACCCAGGATTTTGGGGGGGGACCCGGATTTTGGGGGGGACCCCGGAGTTTGGGGGGGGACCCAGGAGTTTGGGGGGATCCCGGAGTTTGGGGGGGACCCCGAATTTCGGGGGGGGACCCAAGAGTTTGGGGGGGGACCCCAGAGTTTGGGGGGGGATCCAAGAGTTTGGGGGGGGACACCGGGAGTTTGGGGGGGGACCCAGG
>JAUMJL010002751.1:0-21001 GCA_033558185.1 Dromococcyx pavoninus
GTACCCATTTTTGGGTTCCCCAATCCATTTTTGGGTTCCTGAATCGATTTTTGGGTTCCTCAACCCATTTTTTTTGGTCCCTCAGCCCATTTTTGGTTCCCTAATCCCATTTTTGGTTCTTTCAATCTATTTTTGGGACCCTCAGCCCATTTTTGGGTTCCGCAGCCCATTTTTGGGTTCCTCAATCCATTTTTGGTCCCTCAGCCCATTGTTTTATTCGTCAGACCAATTTTAGTTTCCTCAGCCCATTTTGGGGTTCCTAAATCCATTTTTGGGTCCCTCAATCCATTCTTGGATACCTGAAACGATTTTTGGTTTCCTCAATCCATTTTTGGGTTCCTCAGGCCATTTTTTGGGTTCCTCAGCACATTTTTGGTTCTTCAGGCCATTTTTTGGGTCCCTCAGCCCATTTTTGAGTCCCTCAATCCATTTTTGGGTGCCGATGCCCATTTTTGGGTTCCTAAATCAATTTTTGGTTCCCTCAATCCATTTTTGGGGTCCCTCAGCCCATTTTTCGTTCCTCAATCCATTTTTGGGTTCCTCGACCCATTTTTCGGTTCCTCAATCCATTTTTGTTTTCCTCAATCAGATTTTGGGTCCCTCAGGCCATTTTGGTACACTCAGGCCATTCTTGTGTCTCTCCATCCATTTTTTGGGTTCTTCAGCCCATTTTTGGGCCCCTCAATTTTTTTTTTTTGGGTCCCTCGGACCATTTTTGGGTCCCTCAATCCATTTTTGGCTTCCTAAGCCCATTTTTTGGGTTCCTCAATCCGTATTTGGGTTCCTCAATCCATTTTTTGGGTCCCGCAAACCTTTTTTTGCTTCCTCAATCCATTTTTGAGTTCCTCAATACATTTTTGGGTCCCTCAGACCATTTTTGTTCCCTCAATCCATTTTTGGATTCCTCAATCAGTTTTGGGGTCCCTGATCCCATTTTTGGGTCCCTCAATCCATTTTTGGGACCCTGAATCTGTTCTTGGGTCCCTCAATCCATTTCTGGGTCCCTCAGCCCATTTTTGGGTCCCTCAATCCATTTATGAGTTCCTCAATCCATTCTTGGTTTCCTCAATCCATTTTTGAGTCCCTCAACAAATTTTTGGGTTGCTCGATCCATTTTTGGGTTCCTCAATCCATTTTTGGGTTCAGCAGTCACTTTCTGGGTGCCTCAGGCCATTTTTTGGTCCCTCAATCCTTCTTTGGGTTCCTCAATCCATTTTTGGGTCCCTGAATCCATTTTTGTGTTCCTCAATCCATTTTTTGTGTCCCTCGGCCCAAGTTTGGGGTGCCTCAATCCATTTTTCGTTTCCTCAATCTATTTATGGGTTCCTCAATCCATTTTTGAGTTCCTAAACCCATTCTTTGGTCACTCAGCCCAATTTTAGTTTCCTCAGCCCATTCTTGGGTTCCTCAAACCATTTTTGGGTCCCTCAATCCATTTTTGGATCCCTGAATCGATTTTAGGTTTCCTCAATCCATTTTTGTATTCCTCAATCCCTTTTTGGGTTCCTCAGGCCATTTTTGGGTTCCTCAGGCCATTTTTGGGTTCCTCAATGCATTTTTGGGTCCCTCGGCCCATTTTTGGTTTCCTCAATCCAGTTTTGGCTCCCTCTATCCATTTTTTGTTTCCTCAGCCTATTTTTGGGTACCTCAATCCATTTTTGGGTTCCTAAATCCATTTCTTAGTTCCTCAATCCATTTTGGGTCCCTCAATCCATTTTTGGGTCCCTCTGCCTATTTTTGGGTGCCACAATCCATTTTTGGGTCCGTTAATCTATTTTTGGGTTCCTCAATCCATTTTTGGGTTTCTCGATGCATTTTTGGTCCCTCAATCCATTTTTGGGTTCCTCAATCCGTTTTTGGGTCCCTCAATCCATTTTTGGGTTCCTCAATCTATTCTTGGATTCCTCAATCCATTTTTCACTACCCCAGACCATTTTTCGGTTCCTCAATCCATTTTTCTGTTTCTCATTCAGTTTTTTGGGTCTCTCAGGCCATTTTGGTGCACTCAGACCATTTCTCGGTTCCTGTACCCATTTTTGGGTTCCCCAATCCATTTTTGGGTTCCTGAATGGATTTTTGGGTTCCTCAACCCATTTTTTTTGGTCCCTCAGCCCATTTTTGGTTCCCTAATCCCATTTTTGGTTCTTTCAATCTATTTTTGGGACCCTCAGCCCATTTTTGGGTTCCGCAGCCCATTTTTGGGTTCCTCAATCCATTTTTGGGTCCCTCAGCCCATTGTTTTATTCGTCAGACCAATTTTAGTTTCCTCAGCCCATTTTGGGGTTCCTAAATCCATTTTTGGGTCCCTCAATCCATTCTTGGATACCTGAAACGATTTTTGGTTTCCTCAATCCATTTTTGGGTTCCTCAGGCCATTTTTTGGGTTCCTCAGCACATTTTTGGTTCTTCAGGCCATTTTTGGGTCCCTCAGCCCATTTTTGAGTCCCTCAATCCATTTTTGGGTGCCGATGCCCATTTTTGGGTTCCTAAATCAATTTTTGGTTCCCTCAATCCATTTTTGGGTCCCTCAGCCCATTTTTCGTTCCTCAATCCATTTTTGGGTTCCTCGACCCATTTTTCGGTTCCTCAATCCATTTTTGTTTTCCTCAATCAGATTTTGGGTCCCTCAGGCCATTTTGGTACACTCAGGCCATTCTTGTGTCTCTCCATCCATTTTTTGGGTTCCTCAGCCCATTTTTGGGCCCCTCAATTTTTTTTTTTGGGTCCCTCGGACCATTTTTGGGTCCCTCAATCCATTTTTGGCTTCCTAAGCCCATTTTTGGGTTCCTCAATCCGTATTTGGGTTCCTCAATCCATTTTTGGGTCCCGCAAACCTTTTTTTGCTTCCTCAATCCATTTTTGAGTTCCTCAATACATTTTTGGGTCCCTCAGACCATTTTGTTCCCTCAATCCATTTTTGGATTCCTCAATCAGTTTTTGGGTCCCTGATCCCATTTTTGGGTCCCTCAATCCATTTTTGGGACCCTGAATCCGTTCTTGGGTCCCTCAATCCATTTTGGGTCCCTCAGCCCATTTTTGGGTCCCTTAATCTATTTTTGGGTTCATCAATCTATTTTTGGGTCCCTCAATGCATTTTTGGATTCCTCAATCCATTCTTGGTTTCCTCAATCCATTTTTGAGTACCTCAACCCATTTTTGGGTTCCTCGACCCATTCTTCGGTTCTTCAATCCATTTCTGTGTTCCTCAATCTGTTTTTGGGTGCCTCAGGCCATTTTTTGGTCCTTCAATTTTTCTTTGGGTTCCTCAATCCATTTTTGGGTCCCTGAATCCATTTTTGTGTTCCTCAATCCATTTTTTGTGTCCCTCGGCCCAATTTTGGATGCCTCAATCCATTTTTAGTTTCCTCAATCTATTTTTGGGTTCCTCAATCCATTCTTGGTTTCCTCAATCCATTTTTGAGTACCTCAACCCTTTTTTGGGTTCCCCGATCCAGTTTTGGGTTCCTCAATCCATTTTTTGTTTCCTCGACCCATTTTTCGGTTCCTCAATCCATTTTTGTGTTCCTCAATCTCTTTTTGGGTGCCTCAGGCCATTTTTTGTTCCCTCAATACTTCTTTGGGTCCCTGAATCCATTTTTGTGTTCCTCAATCCATTCTTTGTGTCCCTCGGCCCCATTTTGGGTGCCTCAATCCATTTTTCGTTTCCTCAATCTATTTTTGGGTTCCTCAATCAATTTTTGGATTCCTCAATCCATTTTTGTGTTCCTCAATCCATTTTTTGGTCCCTCAGCCCAATTTTCGTTTCCTCAGTCCATTTTTGGATTCCTCAATCCATTTTTGGGTTCCTCAATCCGTTTTTGGGTTCCTCAGGCCATTTTTGGGTTCCTCAATCCATTTTTTGGTCCCTCAGTCCATTTTTTGTTTCCTCAGCCCAATTTTAGTTTCCTCAGCCCATTTTTGGGTTCCTCATCACATTTTTGGTTCTTCAGGCCATTTTTGGGTCCCTCAGCCCATTTTTGGGTCCCTCAATCCATTTATGAGTTCCTCAATCCATTCTTGGTTTCCTCAATCCATTTTTGAGTCCCTCAACAAATTTTTGGGTTGCTCGATCCATTTTTGGGTTCCTCAATCCATTTTTGGGTTCAGCAATCACTTTCTGGGTGCCTCAGGCCATTTTTTGGTCCCTCAATCCTTCTTTGGGTTCCTCAATCCATTTTTGGGTCCCTGAATCCATTTTTGTGTTCCTCAATCCATTTTTTGTGTCCCTCGGCCCAAGTTTGGGTGCCTCAATCCATTTTTCGTTTCCTCAATCTATTTATGGGTTCCTCAATCCATTTTTGAGTTCCTAAACCCATTCTTTGGTCACTCAGCCCAATTTTAGTTTCCTCAGCCCATTCTTGGGTTCCTCAAACCATTTTTGGGTCCCTCAATCCATTTTTGGATCCCTGAATCGATTTTAGGTTTCCTCAATCCATTTTTGTATTCCTCAATCCCTTTTTGGGTTCCTCAGGCCATTTTTGGGTTCCTCAGGCCATTTTTGGGTTCCTCAATGCATTTTTGGGTCCCTCGGCCCATTTTTGGTTTCCTCAATCCATTTTTGGCTCCCTCAATCCATTTTTGGTTTCCTCAGCCTATTTTTGGGTACCTCAATCCATTTTTGGGTTCCTAAATCCTTTTCTAAGTTCCTCAATCCATTTTTGGGTCCCTCAATCCATTTTTGGGTCCCTCTGCCTATTTTTGGGTGCCTCAATCCATTTTTGGGTCCGTTAATCTATTTTTGGGTTCCTCAATCCATTTTTGGGTTTCTCGATGCATTTTTGGTCCCTCAATCCATTTTTGGGTTCCTCAATCTGTTGTTGGGTCCCTCAATCCATTTTTGGCTTCCTCAATCCATTCTTGGATTCCTCAATCCATTTTTCACTACCCCAGACCATTTTTCGGTTCCTCATTCCATTTTTCTGTTTCTCATTCAGTTTTTGGGTCTCTCAGGCCATTTTGGTGCACTCAGACCATTTTTCGGTTCCTGTACCCATTTTTGGGTTCCCCAATCCATTTTTGGGTTCCTGAATCGATTTTTGGGTTCCTCAACCCATTTTTTTGGTCCCTCAGCCCATTTTTGGTTCCCTAATCCCATTTTTGGTTCTTTCAATCTATTTTTGGGACCCTCAGCCCATTTTTGGGTTCCGCAGCCCATTTTTGGGTTCCTCAATCCATTTTTGGGTCCCTCAGCCCATTGTTTTATTCGTCAGACCAATTTTAGTTTCCTCAGCCCATTTTGGGGTTCCTAAATCCATTTTTGGGTCCCTCAATCCATTCTTGGATACCTGAAACGATTTTTGGTTTCCTCAATCCATTTTTGGGTTCCTCAGGCCATTTTTTGGGTTCCTCAGCACATTTTTGGTTCTTCAGGCCATTTTTGGGTCCCTCAGCCCATTTTTGAGTCCCTCAATCCATTTTTGGGTGCCGATGCCCATTTTTGGGTTCCTAAATCAATTTTTGGTTCCCTCAATCCATTTTTGGGTCCCTCAGCCCATTTTTCGTTCCTCAATCCATTTTTGGGTTCCTCGACCCATTTTTCGGTTCCTCAATCCATTTTTGTTTTCCTCAATCAGATTTTGGGTCCCTCAGGCCATTTTGGTACACTCAGGCCATTCTTGTGTCTCTCCATCCATTTTTTGGGTTCTTCAGCCCATTTTTGGGCCCCTCAATTTTTTTTTTTTGGGTCCCTCGGACCATTTTTGGGTCCCTCAATCCATTTTTGGCTTCCTAAGCCCATTTTTGGGTTCCTCAATCCGTATTTGGGTTCCTCAATCCATTTTTGGGTCCCGCAAACCTTTTTTTGCTTCCTCAATCCATTTTTGAGTTCCTCAATACATTTTTGGGTCCCTCAGACCATTTTTGTTCCCTCAATCCATTTTTGGATTCCTCAATCAGTTTTGGGGTCCCTGATCCCATTTTTGGGTCCCTCAATCCATTTTTGGGACCCTGAATCCGTTCTTGGGTCCCTCAATCCATTTCTGGGTCCCTCAGCCCTTTTTTGGGTCCCCTCAATCCATTTATGAGTTCCTCAATCCATTCTTGGTTTCCTCAATCCATTTTTGAGTCCCTCAACAAATTTTTGGGTTGCTCGATCCATTTTTGGGTTCCTCAATCCATTTTTGGGTTCAGCAATCACTTTCTGGGTGCCTCAGGCCATTTTTTGGTCCCTCAATCCTTCTTTGGGTTCCTCAATCCATTTTTGGGTCCCTGAATCCATTTTTGTGTTCCTCAATCCATTTTTTGTGTCCCTCGGCCCAAGTTTGGGTGCCTCATTCCATTTTTCGTTTCCTCAATCTATTTATGGGTTCCTCAATCCATTTTTGAGTTCCTAAACCCATTCTTTGGTCACTGAGCCCAATTTTAGTTTCCTCAGCCCATTCTTGGGTTCCTCAAACCATTTTTGGGTCCCTCAATCCATTTTTGGATCCCTGAATCGATTTTAGGTTTCCTCAATCCATTTTTGTATTCCTCAATCCCTTTTTGGGTTCCTCAGGCCATTTTTGGGTTCCTCAGGCCATTTTTGGGTTCCTCAATGCATTTTTGGGTCCCTCGGCCCCATTTTTGGTTTCCTCAATCCAGTTTTGGCTCCCTCTATCCATTTTTTGTTTCCTCAGCCTATTTTTGGGTACCTCAATCCATTTTTGGGTTCCTAAATCCATTTCTAAGTTCCTCAATCCATTTTGGGTCCCTCAATCCATTTTTGGGTCCCTCTGCCTATTTTTGGGTGCCACAATCCATTTTTGGGTCCGTTAATCTATTTTTGGGTTCCTCAATCCATTTTTGGGTTTCTCGATGCATTTTTGGTCCCTCAATCCATTTTTGGGTTCCTCAATCCGTTTTTGGGTCCCTCAATCCATTTTTGGGTTCCTCAATCTATTCTTGGATTCCTCAATCCATTTTTCACTACCCCAGACCATTTTTCGGTTCCTCAATCCATTTTTCTGTTTCTCATTCAGTTTTTGGGTCTCTCAGGCCATTTTGGTGCACTCAGACCATTTCTCGGTTCCTGTACCCATTTTTGGGTTCCCCAATCCATTTTTGGGTTCCTGAATCGATTTTTGGGTTCCTCAACCCATTTTTTTTGGTCCCTCAGCCCATTTTTGGTTCCCTAATCCCATTTTTGGTTCTTTCAATCTATTTTTGGGACCCTCAGCCCATTTTTGGGTTCCGCAGCCCATTTTTGGGTTCCTCAATCCATTTTTGGGTCCCTCAGCCCATTGTTTTATTCGTCAGACCAATTTTAGTTTCCTCAGCCCATTTTGGGGTTCCTAAATCCATTTTTGGGTCCCTCAATCCATTCTTGGATACCTGAAACGATTTTTGGTTTCCTCAATCCATTTTTGGGTTCCTCAGGCCATTTTTTGGGTTCCTCAGCACATTTTTGGTTCTTCAGGCCATTTTTGGGTCCCTCAGCCCATTTTTGAGTCCCTCAATCCATTTATGAGTTCCTCAATCCATTCTTGGTTTCCTCAATCCATTTTTGAGTCCCTCAACAAATTTTTGGGTTGCTCGATCCATTTTTGGGTTCAGCAATCACTTTCTGGGTGCCTCAGGCCATTTTTTGGTCCCTCAATCCTTCTTTGGGTTCCTCAATCCATTTTTGGGTCCCTGAATCCATTTTTGTGTTCCTCAATCCATTTTTTGTGTCCCTCGGCCCAAGTTTGGGTGCCTCAATCCATTTTTCGTTTCCTCAATCTATTTATGGGTTCCTCAATCCATTTTTGAGTTCCTAAACCCATTCTTTGGTCACTCAGCCCAATTTTAGTTTCCTCAGCCCATTCTTGGGTTCCTCAAACCATTTTTGGGTCCCTCAATCCATTTTTGGATCCCTGAATCGATTTTAGGTTTCCTCAATCCATTTTTGTATTCCTCAATCCCTTTTTGGGTTCCTCAGGCCATTTTTGGGTTCTTCAGGCCATTTTTGGGTTCCTCAATGCATTTTTGGGTCCCTCGGCCCATTTTTGGTTTCCTCAATCCATTTTTGGCTCCCTCAATCCATTTTTTGTTTCCTCAGCCTATTTTTGGGTACCTCAATCCATTTTTGGGTTCCTAAATCCTTTTCTAAGTTCCTCAATCCATTTTTGGGTCCTTCAATCCATTTTTGGGTCCCTCTGCCTATTTTTGGGTGCCTCAATCCATTTTTGGGTCCGTTAATCTATTTTTGGGTTCCTCAATCCATTTTTGGGTTTCTCGATGCATTTTTGGTCCCTCAATCCATTTTTGGGTTCCTCAATCCGTTGTTGGGTCCCTCAATCCATTTTTGGCTTCCTCAATCCATTCTTGGATTCCTCAATCCATTTTTCACTACCCCAGACCATTTTTCGGTTCCTCATTCCATTTTTCTGTTTCTCATTCAGTTTTTGGGTCTCTCAGGCCATTTTGGTGCACTCAGACCATTTTTCGGTTCCTGTACCCATTTTTGGGTTCCCCAATCCATTTTTGGGTTCCTGAATCGATTTTTGGGTTCCTCAACCCATTTTTTTGGTCCCTCAGCCCATTTTTGGTTCCCTAATCCCATTTTTGGTTCTTTCAATCTATTTTTGGGACCCTCAGCCCATTTTTGGGTTCCGCAGCCCATTTTTGGGTTCCTCAATCCATTTTTGGGTCCCTCAGCCCATTGTTTTATTCGTCAGACCAATTTTAGTTTCCTCAGCCCATTTTGGGGTTCCTAAATCCATTTTTGGGTCCCTCAATCCATTCTTGGATACCTGAAACGATTTTTGGTTTCCTCAATCCATTTTTGGGTTCCTCAGGCCATTTTTTGGGTTCCTCAGCACATTTTTGGTTCTTCAGGCCATTTTTGGGTCCCTCAGCCCATTTTTGAGTCCCTCAATCCATTTTTGGGTGCCGATGCCCATTTTTGGGTTCCTAAATCAATTTTTGGTTCCCTCAATCCATTTTTGGGTCCCTCAGCCCATTTTTCGTTCCTCAATCCATTTTTGGGTTTCTCGACCCATTTTTCGGTTCCTCAATCCATTTTTGTTTTCCTCAATCAGATTTTGGGTCCCTCAGGCCATTTTGGTACACTCAGGCCATTCTTGTGTCTCTCCATCCATTTTTTGGGTTCCTCAGCCCATTTTTGGGCCCCTCAATTTTTTTTTTTTGGGTCCCTCGGACCATTTTTGGGTCCCTCAATCCATTTTTGGCTTCCTAAGCCCATTTTTGGGTTCCTCAATCCGTATTTGGGTTCCTCAATCCATTTTTGGGTCCCGCAAACCTTTTTTTGCTTCCTCAATCCATTTTTGAGTTCCTCAATACATTTTTGGGTCCCTCAGACCATTTTTGTTCCCTCAATCCATTTTTGGATTCCTCAATCAGTTTTTGGGTCCCTGATCCCATTTTTGGGTCCCTCAATCCATTTTTGGGACCCTGAATCCGTTCTTGGGTCCCTCAATCCATTTCTGGGTCCCTCAGCCCATTTTTGGGTCCCTCAATCCATTTATGAGTTCCTCAATCCATTCTTGGTTTCCTCAATCCATTTTTGAGTCCCTCAACAAATTTTTGGGTTGCTCGATCCATTTTTGGGTTCCTCAATCCATTTTTGGGTTCAGCAATCACTTTCTGGGTGCCTCAGGCCATTTTTTGGTCCCTCAATCCTTCTTTGGGTTCCTCAATCCATTTTTGGGTCCCTGAATCCATTTTTGTGTTCCTCAATCCATTTTTTGTGTCCCTCGGCCCAAGTTTGGGTGCCTCAATCCATTTTTCGTTTCCTCAATCTATTTATGGGTTCCTCAATCCATTTTTGAGTTCCTAAACCCATTCTTTGGTCACTCAGCCCAATTTTAGTTTCCTCAGCCCATTCTTGGGTTCCTCAAACCATTTTTGGGTCCCTCAATCCATTTTTGGATCCCTGAATCGATTTTAGGTTTCCTCAATCCATTTTTGTATTCCTCAATCCCTTTTTGGGTTCCTCAGGCCATTTTTGGGTTCCTCAGGCCATTTTTGGGTTCCTCAATGCATTTTTGGGTCCCTCGGCCCATTTTTGGTTTCCTCAATCCATTTTTGGCTCCCTCTATCCATTTTTGGTTTCCTCAGCCTATTTTTGGGTACCTCAATCCATTTTTGGGTTCCTAAATCCATTTCTAAGTTCCTCAATCCATTTTTGGGTCCTTCAATCCATTTTTGGGTCCCTCTGCCTATTTTTGGTTGCCTCAATCCATTTTTGGGTCCGTTAATCTATTTTTGGGTTCCTCAATCCATTTTTGGGTTTCTCGATGCATTTTTGGTCCCTCAATCCATTTTTGGGTTCCTCAATCCGTTGTTGGGTCCCTCAATCCATTTTTGGCTTCCTCAATCCATTCTTGGATTCCTCAATCCATTTTTCACTACCCCAGACCATTTTTCGGTTCCTCATTCCATTTTTCTGTTTCTCATTCAGTTTTTGGGTCTCTCAGGCCATTTTGGTGCACTCAGACCATTTTTCGGTTCCTGTACCCATTTTTGGGTTCCCCAATCCATTTTTGGGTTCCTGAATCGATTTTTGGGTTCCTCAACCCATTTTTTTTGGTCCCTCAGCCCATTTTTAGTTCCCTAATCCCATTTTTGGTTCTTTCAATCTATTTTTGGGACCCTCAGCCCATTTTTGGGTTCCTCAATCCATTTTTGGGTCCCTCAGCCCATTGTTTTATTCGTCAGACCAATTTTAGTTTCCTCAGCCCATTTTGGGGTTCCTAAATCCATTTTTGGGTCCCTCAATCCATTCTTGGATACCTGAAACGATTTTTGGTTTCCTCAATCCATTTTTGGGTTCCTCAGGCCATTTTTTGGGTTCCTCAGCACATTTTTGGTTCTTCAGGCCATTTTTGGGTCCCTCAGCCCATTTTTGAGTCCCTCAATCCATTTTTGGGTGCCGATGCCCATTTTTGGGTTCCTAAATCAATTTTTGGTTCCCTCAATCCATTTTTGGGTCCCTCAGCCCATTTTTCGTTCCTCAATCCATTTTTGGGTTCCTCGACCCATTTTTCGGTTCCTCAATCCATTTTTGTTTTCCTCAATCAGATTTTGGGTCCCTCAGGCCATTTTGGTACACTCAGGCCATTCTTGTGTCTCTCCATCCATTTTTTGGGTTCCTCAGCCCATTTTTGGGCCCCTCAATTTTTTTTTTTTGGGTCCCTCGGACCATTTTTGGGTCCCTCAATCCATTTTTGGCTTCCTAAGCCCATTTTTGGGTTCCTCAATCCGTATTTGGGTTCCTCAATCCATTTTTGGGTCCCGCAAACCTTTTTTTGCTTCCTCAATCCATTTTTGAGTTCCTCAATACATTTTTGGGTCCCTCAGACCATTTTTGTTCCCTCAATCCATTTTTGGATTCCTCAATCAGTTTTTGGGTCCCTGATCCCATTTTTGGGTCCCTCAATCCATTTTTGGGACCCTGAATCCGTTCTTGGGTCCCTCAATCCATTTCTGGGTCCCTCAGCCCATTTTTGGGTCCCTCAATCCATTTATGAGTTCCTCAATCCATTCTTGGTTTCCTCAATCCATTTTTGAGTCCCTCAACAAATTTTTGGGTTGCTCGATCCATTTTTGGGTTCCTCAATCCATTTTTGGGTTCAGCAATCACTTTCTGGGTGCCTCAGGCCATTTTTTGGTCCCTCAATCCTTCTTTGGGTTCCTCAATCCATTTTTGGGTCCCTGAATCCATTTTTGTGTTCCTCAATCCATTTTTTGTGTCCCTCGGCCCAAGTTTGGGTGCCTCAATCCATTTTTCGTTTCCTCAATCTATTTATGGGTTCCTCAATCCATTTTTGAGTTCCTAAACCCATTCTTTGGTCACTCAGCCCAATTTTAGTTTCCTCAGCCCATTCTTGGGTTCCTCAAACCATTTTTGGGTCCCTCAATCCATTTTTGGATCCCTGAATCGATTTTAGGTTTCCTCAATCCATTTTTGTATTCCTCAATCCCTTTTTGGGTTCCTCAGGCCATTTTTGGGTTCCTCAGGCCATTTTTGGGTTCCTCAATGCATTTTTGGGTCCCTCGGCCCATTTTTGGTTTCCTCAATCCATTTTTGGCTCCCTCTATCCATTTTTGGTTTCCTCAGCCTATTTTTGGGTACCTCAATCCATTTTTGGGTTCCTAAATCCATTTCTAAGTTCCTCAATCCATTTTTGGGTCCTTCAATCCATTTTTGGGTCCCTCTGCCTATTTTTGGGTGCCTCAATCCATTTTTGGGTCCGTTAATCTATTTTTGGGTTCCTCAATCCATTTTTGGGTTTCTCGATGCATTTTTGGTCCCTCAATCCATTTTTGGGTTCCTCAATCCGTTGTTGGGTCCCTCAATCCATTTTTGGCTTCCTCAATCCATTCTTGGATTCCTCAATCCATTTTTCACTACCCCAGACCATTTTTCGGTTCCTCATTCCATTTTTCTGTTTCTCATTCAGTTTTTGGGTCTCTCAGGCCATTTTGGTGCACTCAGACCATTTTTCGGTTCCTGTACCCATTTTTGGGTTCCCCAATCCATTTTTGGGTTCCTGAATCGATTTTTGGGTTCCTCAACCATTTTTTTTGGTCCCTCAGCCCATTTTTGGTTCCCTAATCCCATTTTTGGTTCTTTCAATCTATTTTTGGGACCCTCAGCCCATTTTTGGGGTTCCGCAGCCCATTTTTGGGTTCCTCAATCCATTTTTGGGTCCCTCAGCCCATTGTTTTATTCGTCAGACCAATTTTAGTTTCCTCAGCCCATTTTGGGGTTCCTAAATCCATTTTTGGGTCCCTCAATCCATTCTTGGATACCTGAAACGATTTTTGGTTTCCTCAATCCATTTTTGGGTTCCTCAGGCCATTTTTTGGGTTCCTCAGCACATTTTTGGTTCTTCAGGCCATTTTTGGGTCCCTCAGCCCATTTTTGAGTCCCTCAATCCATTTTTGGGTGCCGATGCCCATTTTTGGGTTCCTAAATCAATTTTTGGTTCCCTCAATCCATTTTTGGGTCCCTCAGCCCATTTTTCGTTCCTCAATCCATTTTTGGGTTCCTCGACCCATTTTTCGGTTCCTCAATCCATTTTTGTTTTCCTCAATCAGATTTTGGGTCCCTCAGGCCATTTTGGTACACTCAGGCCATTCTTGTGTCTCTCCATCCATTTTTTGGGTTCCTCAGCCCATTTTTGGGCCCCTCAATTTTTTTTTTTTGGGTCCCTCGGACCATTTTTGGGTCCCTCAATCCATTTTTGGCTTCCTAAGCCCATTTTTGGGTTCCTCAATCCGTATTTGGGTTCCTCAATCCATTTTTGGGTCCCGCAAACCTTTTTTTGCTTCCTCAATCCATTTTTGAGTTCCTCAATACATTTTTGGGTCCCTCAGACCATTTTTGTTCCCTCAATCCATTTTTGGATTCCTCAATCAGTTTTTGGGTCCCTGATCCCATTTTTTGGGTCCCTCAATCCATTTTTGGGACCCTGAATCCGTTCTTGGGTCCCTCAATCCATTTCTGGGTCCCTCAGCCCATTTTTGGGTCCCTCAATCCATTTATGAGTTCCTCAATCCATTCTTGGTTTCCTCAATCCATTTTTGAGTCCCTCAACAAATTTTTGGGTTGCTCGATCCATTTTTGGGTTCCTCAATCCATTTTTGGGTTCAGCAATCACTTTCTGGGTGCCTCAGGCCATTTTTTGGTCCCTCAATCCTTCTTTGGGTTCCTCAATCCATTTTTGGGTCCCTGAATCCATTTTTGTGTTCCTCAATCCATTTTTTGTGTCCCTCGGCCCAAGTTTGGGTGCCTCAATCCATTTTTCGTTTCCTCAATCTATTTATGGGTTCCTCAATCCATTTTTGAGTTCCTAAACCCATTCTTTGGTCACTCAGCCCAATTTTAGTTTCCTCAGCCCATTCTTGGGTTCCTCAAACCATTTTTGGGTCCCTCAATCCATTTTTGGATCCCTGAATCGATTTTAGGTTTCCTCAATCCATTTTTGTATTCCTCAATCCCTTTTTGGGTTCCTCAGGCCATTTTTGGGTTCTTCAGGCCATTTTTGGGTTCCTCAATGCATTTTTGGGTCCCTCGGCCCATTTTTGGTTTCCTCAATCCATTTTTGGCTCCCTCAATCCATTTTTGGTTTCCTCAGCCTATTTTTGGGTACCTCAATCCATTTTTGGGTTCCTAAATCCTTTTCTAAGTTCCTCAATCCATTTTTGGGTCCTTCAATCCATTTTTGGGTCCCTCTGCCTATTTTTGGGTGCCTCAATCCATTTTTGGGTCCGTTAATCTATTTTTGGGTTCCTCAATCCATTTTTGGGTTTCTCGATGCATTTTTGGTCCCTCAATCCATTTTTGGGTTCCTCAATCCGTTGTTGGGTCCCTCAATCCATTTTTGGCTTCCTCAATCCATTCTTGGATTCCTCATCCATTTTTCACTACCCCAGACCATTTTTCGGTTCCTCATTCCATTTTTCTGTTTCTCATTCAGTTTTTGGGTCTCTCAGGCCATTTTGGTGCACTCAGACCATTTTTCGGTTCCTGTACCCATTTTTGGGTTCCCCAATCCATTTTTGGGTTCCTGAATCGATTTTTGGGTTCCTCAACCCATTTTTTTGGTCCCTCAGCCCATTTTTGGTTCCCTAATCCCATTTTTGGTTCTTTCAATCTATTTTTGGGACCCTCAGCCCATTTTTGGGTTCCGCAGCCCATTTTTGGGTTCCTCAATCCATTTTTGGGTCCCTCAGCCCATTGTTTTATTCGTCAGACCAATTTTAGTTTTCCTCAGCCCATTTTGGGGTTCCTAAATCCATTTTTGGGTCCCTCAATCCATTCTTGGATACCTGAAACGATTTTTGGTTTCCTCAATCCATTTTTGGGTTCCTCAGGCCATTTTTTGGGTTCCTCAGCACATTTTTGGTTCTTCAGGCCATTTTTGGGTCCCTCAGCCCATTTTTGAGTCCCTCAATCCATTTTTGGGTGCCGATGCCCATTTTTGGGTTCCTAAATCAATTTTTGGTTCCCTCAATCCATTTTTGGGTCCCTCAGCCCATTTTTCGTTCCTCAATCCATTTTTGGGTTCCTCGACCCATTTTTCGGTTCCTCAATCCATTTTTGTTTTCCTCAATCAGATTTTGGGTCCCTCAGGCCATTTTGGTACACTCAGGCCATTCTTGTGTCTCTCCATCCATTTTTTGGGTTCCTCAGCCCGTTTTTGGGCCCCTCAATTTTTTTTTTTTGGGTCCCTCGGACCATTTTTGGGTCCCTCAATCCATTTTTGGCTTCCTAAGCCCATTTTTGGGTTCCTCAATCCGTATTTGGGTTCCTCAATCCATTTTTGGGTCCCGCAAACCTTTTTTTGCTTCCTCAATCCATTTTTGAGTTCCTCAATACATTTTTGGGTCCCTCAGACCATTTTTGTTCCCTCAATCCATTTTTGGATTCCTCAATCAGTTTTTGGGTCCCTGATCCCATTTTTGGGTCCCTCAATCCATTTTTGGGACCCTGAATCCGTTCTTGGGTCCCTCAATCCATTTCTGGGTCCCTCAGCCCATTTTTGGGTCCCTCAATCCATTTATGAGTTCCTCAATCCATTCTTGGTTTCCTCAATCCATTTTTGAGTCCCTCAACAAATTTTTGGGTTTGCTCGATCCATTTTTGGGTTCCTCAATCCATTTTTGGGTTCAGCAATCACTTTCTGGGTGCCTCAGGCCATTTTTTGGTCCCTCAATCCTTCTTTGGGTTCCTCAATCCATTTTTTGGGTCCCTGAATCCATTTTTGTGTTCCTCAATCCATTTTTTGTGTCCCTCGGCCCAAGTTTGGGTGCCTCAATCCATTTTTCGTTTCCTCAATCTATTTATGGGTTCCTCAATCCATTTTTGAGTTCCTAAACCCATTCTTTGGTCACTCAGCCCAATTTTAGTTTCCTCAGCCCATTCTTGGGTTCCTCAAACCATTTTTGGGTCCCTCAATCCATTTTTGGATCCCTGAATCGATTTTAGGTTTCCTCAATCCATTTTTGTATTCCTCAATCCCTTTTTGGGTTCCTCAGGCCATTTTTGGGTTCCTCAGGCCATTTTTGGGTTCCTCAATGCATTTTTGGGTCCCTCGGCCCATTTTTGGTTTCCTCAATCCATTTTTGGCTCCCTCTATCCATTTTTGGTTTCCTCAGCCTATTTTTGGCTACCTCAATCCATTTTTGGGTTCCTAAATCCATTTCTAAGTTCCTCAATCCATTTTTGGGTCCTTCAATCCATTTTTGGGTCCCTCTGCCTATTTTTGGTTGCCTCAATCCATTTTTGGGTCCGTTAATCTATTTTTGGGTTCCTCAATCCATTTTTGGGTTTCTCGATGCATTTTTGGTCCCTCAATCCATTTTTGGGTTCCTCAATCCGTTGTTGGGTCCCTCAATCCATTTTTGGCTTCCTCAATCCATTCTTGGATTCCTCAATCCATTTTTCACTACCCCAGACCATTTTTCGGTTCCTCATTCCATTTTTCTGTTTCTCATTCAGTTTTTGGGTCTCTCAGGCCATTTTGGTGCACTCAGACCATTTTTCGGTTCCTGTACCCATTTTTGGGTTCCCCAATCCATTTTTGGGTTCCTGAATCGATTTTTGGGTTCCTCAACCCATTTTTTTTGGTCCCTCAGCCCATTTTTGGTTCCCTAATCCCATTTTTGGTTCTTTCAATCTATTTTTGGGACCCTCAGCCCATTTTTGGGTTCCGCAGCCCATTTTTGGGTTCCTCAATCCATTTTTGGGTCCCTCAGCCCATTGTTTTATTCGTCAGACCAATTTTAGTTTCCTCAGCCCATTTTGGGGTTCCTAAATCCATTTTTGGGTCCCTCAATCCATTCTTGGATACCTGAAACGATTTTTGGTTTCCTCAATCCATTTTTGGGTTCCTCAGGCCATTTTTTGGGTTCCTCAGCACATTTTTGGTTCTTCAGGCCATTTTTGGGTCCCTCAGCCCATTTTTGAGTCCCTCAATCCATTTTTGGGTGCCGATGCCCATTTTTGGGTTCCTAAATCAATTTTTGGTTCCCTCAATCCATTTTTGGGTCCCTCAGCCCATTTTTCGTTCCTCAATCCATTTTTGGGTTCCTCGACCCATTTTTCGGTTCCTCAATCCATTTTTGTTTTCCTCAATCAGATTTTGGGTCCCTCAGGCCATTTTGGTACACTCAGGCCATTCTTGTGTCTCTCCATCCATTTTTTGGGTTCCTCAGCCCATTTTTGGGCCCCTCAATTTTTTTTTTTTGGGTCCCTCGGACCATTTTTGGGTCCCTCAATCCATTTTTGGCTTCCTAAGCCCATTTTTGGGTTCCTCAATCCGTATTTGGGTTCCTCAATCCATTTTTGGGTCCCGCAAACCTTTTTTTGCTTCCTCAATCCATTTTTGAGTTCCTCAATACATTTTTGGGTCCCTCAGACCATTTTTGTTCCCTCAATCCATTTTTGGATTCCTCAATCAGTTTTTGGGTCCCTGATCCCATTTTTGGGTCCCTCAATCCATTTTTGGGACCCTGAATCCTTTCTTGGGTCCCTCAATCCATTTCTGGGTCCCTCAGCCCATTTTTGGGTCCCTCAATCCATTTATGAGTTCCTCAATCCATTCTTGGTTTCCTCAATCCATTTTTGAGTCCCTCAACAAATTTTTGGGTTGCTCGATCCATTTTTGGGTTCCTCAATCCATTTTTGGGTTCAGCAATCACTTTCTGGGTGCCTCAGGCCATTTTTTGGTCCCTCAATCCTTCTTTGGGTTCCTCAATCCATTTTTGGGTCCCTGAATCCATTTTTGTGTTCCTCAATCCATTTTTTGTGTCCCTCGGCCCAAGTTTGGGTGCCTCAATCCATTTTTCGTTTCCTCAATCTATTTATGGGTTCCTCAATCCATTTTTGAGTTCCTAAACCCATTCTTTGGTCACTCAGCCCAATTTTAGTTTCCTCAGCCCATTCTTGGGTTCCTCAAACCATTTTTGGGTCCCTCAATCCATTTTTGGATCCCTGAATCGATTTTAGGTTTCCTCAATCCATTTTTGTATTCCTCAATCCCTTTTTGGGTTCCTCAGGCCATTTTTGGGTTCCTCAGGCCATTTTTGGGTTCCTCAATGCATTTTTGGGTCCCTCGGCCCATTTTTGGTTTCCTCAATCCATTTTTGGCTCCCTCTATCCATTTTTTGTTTCCTCAGCCTATTTTTGGGTACCTCAATCCATTTTTGGGTTCCTAAATCCATTTCTAAGTTCCTCAATCCATTTTGGGTCCCTCAATCCATTTTTGGGTCCCCTCTGCCTATTTTTGGGTGCCTCAATCCATTTTTGGGTCCGTTAATCTATTTTTGGGTTCCTCAATCCATTTTTGGGTTTCTCGATGCATTTTTGGTCCCTCAATCCATTTTTGGGTTCCTCAATCCGTTTTTGGGTCCCTCAATCCATTTTTGGGTTCCTCAATCTATTCTTGGATTCCTCAATCCATTTTTCACTACCCCAGACCATTTTTCGGTTCCTCATTCCATTTTTCTGTTTCTCATTCAGTTTTTGGGTCTCTCAGGCCATTTTGGTGCACTCAGACCATTTTTCGGTTCCTGTACCCATTTTTGGGTTCCCCAATCCATTTTTGGGTTCCTGAATCGATTTTTGGGTTCCTCAACCCATTTTTTTGGTCCCTCAGCCCATTTTTGGTTCCCTAATCCCATTTTTGGTTCTTTCAATCTATTTTTGGGACCCTCAGCCCATTTTTGGGTTCCGCAGCCCATTTTTGGGTTCCTCAATCCATTTTTGGGTCCCTCAGCCCATTGTTTTATTCGTCAGACCAATTTTAGTTTCCTCAGCCCATTTTGGGGTTCCTAAATCCATTTTTGGGTCCCTCAATCCATTCTTGGATACCTGAAACGATTTTTGGTTTCCTCAATCCATTTTTGGGTTCCTCAGGCCATTTTTTGGGTTCCTCAGCACATTTTTGGTTCTTCAGGCCATTTTTGGGTCCCTCAGCCCATTTTTGAGTCCCTCAATCCATTTTTGGGTGCCGATGCCCATTTTTGGGTTCCTAAATCAATTTTTGGTTCCCTCAATCCATTTTTGGGTCCCTCAGCCCATTTTTCGTTCCTCAATCCATTTTTGGGTTCCTCGACCCATTTTTCGGTTCCTCAATCCATTTTTGTTTTCCTCAATCAGATTTTGGGTCCCTCAGGCCATTTTGGTACACTCAGGCCATTCTTGTGTCTCTCCATCCATTTTTTGGGTTCCTCAGCCCATTTTTGGGCCCCCTCAATTTTTTTTTTTGGGTCCCTCGGACCATTTTTGGGTCCCTCAATCCATTTTTGGCTTCCTAAGCCCATTTTTGGGTTCCTCAATCCGTGTTTGGGTTCCTCAATCCATTTTTGGGTCCCGCAAACCTTTTTTTGCTTCCTCAATCCATTTTTGAGTTCCTCAATACATTTTTGGGTCCCTCAGACCATTTTTGTTCCCTCAATCCATTTTTGGATTCCTCAATCAGTTTTTGGGGTCCCTGATCCCATTTTTGGGTCCCTCAATCCATTTTTGGGACCCTGAATCCGTTCTTGGGTACCTCAATCCATTTCTGGGTCCCTCAGCCCATTTTTGTTTCCCTCAATCCATTTATGAGTTCCTCAATCCATTCTTGGTTTCCTCAATCCATTTTTGAGTCCCTCAACAAATTTTTGGGTTGCTCGATCCATTTTTGGGTTCCTCAATCCATTTTTGGGTTCAGCAATCACTTTCTGGGTGCCTCAGGCCATTTTTTGGTCCCTCAATCCTTCTTTGGGTTCCTCAATCCATTTTTGGGTCCCTGAATCCATTTTTGTGTTCCTCAATCCATTTTTTGTGTCCCTCGGCCCAAGTTTGGGTGCCTCAATCCACTTTTCGTTTCCTCAATCTATTTATGCGTTCCTCAATCCATTTTTGAGTTCCTAAACCCATTCTTTGGTCACTCAGCCCAATTTTAGTTTCCTCAGCCCATTCTTGGGTTCCTCAAACCATTTTTGGGTCCCTCAATCCATTTTTGGATCCCTGAATCGATTTTAGGTTTCCTCAATCCATTTTTGTATTCCTCAATCCCTTTTTGGGTTCCTCAGGCCATTTTTGGGTTCCTCAGGCCATTTTTGGGTTCCTCAATGCATTTTTGGGTCCCTCGGCCCATTTTTGGTTTCCTCAATCCATTTTTGGCTCCCTCTATCCATTTTTTGTTTCCTCAGCCTATTTTTGGGTACCTCAATCCATTTTTGGGTTCCTAAATCCATTTCTAAGTTCCTCAATCCATTTTGGGTCCCTCAATCCATTTTTGGGTCCCTCTGCCTATTTTTGGGTGCCTCAATCCATTTTTGGGTCCGTTAATCTATTTTTGGGTTCCTCAATCCATTTTTGGGTTTCTCGATGCATTTTTGGTCCCTCAATCCATTTTTGGGTTCCTCAATCCGTTTTTGGGTCCCTCAATCCATTTTTGGGTTCCTCAATCTATTCTTGGATTCCTCAATCCATTTTTCACTACCCCAGACCATTTTTCGGTTCCTCATTCCATTTTTCTGTTTCTCATTCAGTTTTTGGGTCTCTCAGGCCATTTTGGTGCACTCAGACCATTTTTCGGTTCCTGTACCCATTTTTGGGTTCCCCAATCCATTTTTGGGTTCCTGAATCGATTTTTGGGTTCCTCAACCCATTTTTTTGGTCCCTCAGCCCATTTTTGGTTCCCTAATCCCATTTTTGGTTCTTTCAATCTATTTTTGGGACCCTCAGCCCATTTTTGGGTTCCGCAGCCCATTTTTGGGTTCCTCAATCCATTTTTGGGTCCCTCAGCCCATTGTTTTATTCGTCAGACCAATTTTAGTTTCCTCAGCCCATTTTGGGGTTCCTAAATCCATTTTTGGGTCCCTCAATCCATTCTTGGATACCTGAAACGATTTTTGGTTTCCTCAATCCATTTTTGGGTTCCTCAGGCCATTTTTTGGGTTCCTCAGCACATTTTTGGTTCTTCAGGCCATTTTTGGGTCCCTCAGCCCATTTTTGAGTCCCTCAATCCATTTTTGGGTGCCGATGCCCATTTTTGGGTTCCTAAATCAATTTTTGGTTCCC
>JAUMJL010002752.1:0-15050 GCA_033558185.1 Dromococcyx pavoninus
ACACGGGGACACGTGCAGGGACAAGGACACTGGTGGGGACGTGGACAGGGACACCAAGGGCATGGGGGACAGTGAGGGATGGGGGACACCAAGGGGATGGGGGGGACATCGAGGGGATGGGCCTTCTCCAACCTCCCCCCATGGCCAGAGGCTGTGGTTCCTCTGCCTCTTCCAGTCACTCTCAGACACGGTTTGGTGGTCAACAGGGCTTTTTTTTTGTCTCCTCCCAGAAGAAACCAGCAGGGGAGCAACACCGGACACTGAGTCACAGTGGGAATGTGGTGCTGGGAATGGTGGGGGGGATCACAGAATCCTGGAATGGTTTGCGTTGGAAGGGACCTCAAAGCCCATCCAGTTCCAACCCCATGGGCAGGGACACCTCCCACTGGATCAGGGGGCTCCAAGCCCCATCCAACCTGGCCTTGAACACCTCCAGGGATGGGGCAGCCACCACTGCTCTGGGCAACCTGGACCAGGGCCTCCCCACCCTCACAGCAAAACATTTCTCCCTAAGATCTCATCTCAATCTCCCCTCTTCCAGCTCAAAACTGTTCCTCTTCATCCCATCCTATTGGGGGTTGGACTGGATGACCTTCATGGCCCTTCCAACCCAAACCATTCCATGATTCCATCCCTGCACTCCCTGACCAAGAGCCCCTCCCCAGCTTTTCTGGAGCCCCTTTGGAGGCTTTTCCAAGGTCCCTTCTCCTCTCCAGGCTGAACAACCCCAGCTCTCCCAGCCTGTCCTCACAGAGAGGTTCTCCAGCCTTTGGATCATCTCTGTGGCCTCCTCTGCATCTGTTCCAACATTTCCATCTCCTCCTTATATTGGGGATTCCAGAACTGGACCCAGTGCTCCAGGTGGAGTCTCCACAGAGGGGCAGAATCCCCTCCCTTCCCTCTGGTCCCACTCTTTGGTTCAGCCCAGAACACCATTGGTTTCTGGGCTCTGAGTGCCCTTCACCAGCTCCTGTGGAGCTTCTCCTCCCCCAGCACCCCAAGTCCTTCTCCTCAGGGCTCCTCTCCATCACGTTGTCCCCCATCCTGTATTGGAACCCCAGATTGCCCCCACCCAGGTGTAGGACCCTTCCCTTGGCCTCGTTGAACCTCATGAGGTTCACCCAGCCCCCCCTCTCCACCTTGTCCAGGTCCCTCTGTTAAAGCACACGGGGCAAGGCCAAAAAGGCATGAAATTACCCCAAAACAGTAGCGTGGAGAAGCCACGCGTGGCTGGATCTTCCTGGAAGTGGGGATCAAGGTGGGAGTCAGGAGGTGCTGACCCCACATCACGAGGAGGGCGACCGCCACCACCACAAAACAACCCAGGTTCTCCTTTTCCCACCTCCTCCTGCCTCCTGGAAGGGAAAAGCAAGGGGGGGGGGGCGGGACTCCGAGTGCTCTGGAGGAGAGAAAACAAAAGGCAAAATAGGTGGAAAAAAGGAGGGGAAACGCCTTTCATTTCCCATCCGGCTGCGAGGGAGGAAAATAAACCAAGGCTCCAACGTTCTCAGCTGGATCCACCCTCCCAACTGGAGCTCCCGGCGAGTTGTTGCGAGGCCGTTGTTGGCAGGGATCGGAGCACACACGAAACCGCTCGGGAAACCACAGGGGAGAGATGTCAGGGAAAGGCAGAGAGCTCAGACGGTTTTTAAACAGTCAGAGGTTTTCAAACAAGGGAGGTAACAAAGCTGGAGAAGTTCCTCCTTAACCCTTTGAGGAGCAAGGAGGGATTTGGGGATGGGATTTCCAACACGCGGGGGGGAAAGGTTTCCGCTCGGCGATGAGAGGAAACGGGAGCTGAGGAAACGCTGGATCCAGGCAGGGATGGGGTTTGTGGTCAAGGATGGGGTTTGTGGTCAAGGATGGGGTTTGTGGTTGGGGACAATCACAGAATCATAGAATGGTTTGGGTTGGAAGGGAACTCAAAGTACATCCAGTTCCAACCCCCTGCCATGGGCAGGGACACCTTGGTTTGGGTTGGAAGGGACCTCAAATCCCATCCAGTTCCAACCCCCTGGGCACGGACACCTCCCAGTGGATCAGGAGCTCCAACCCCCATCCAACCTGGCCTTGGACACCTCCAGGGATGGAGATTGTGATGGAACGTGGTGGTGGTGATGGTAACGATGATGAGAATGATGATGGCACCAGTTATGGTGCTGGTGGTGACAGGGATCATGGATTGGGTTGGAAGGGACCTCACAACCCATCCAGTTCCAACCCCATGGGCAGGGACCCCTCCCACTGGATCAAGGGGCTCCAAACCCCATCCAACCTGGCCTTGGACACCTCCACGGATGGGGCAGCCAGAGCTTCCCTGGGCAACCTGTGCCACCGCCCTCATTGTGAAGAATTTCTTCCTCGTGTCCAACCCCTTTCCAATTTAAAGCCATTCCCCCTCATCCCATCACTCCAGACCCTTGGAAAAAGCCCCTCCCCAGCTTTCCTGGAGCCCCTTTCAGGCCGCTCTAAGGTCTCCCTGGAGCCTTCTCCTCTCCAGGCCAAAGAACCCCAACTCTCCCAGCCTGTCCTCACAGCAGAGAAGCTCCAAGCCCTCTGCAGCTCCAGGCTGAGACAAAGCCAAGCCAGGAGCACATCCTGATTCTCCGTGTCGAGTTTGGAGTGTGTGTGGGGTGGAATAAACACAGACTCCCAGGATGACCTGAATTGGAAGGGACCCACAAGGATCACCAAGTCCAACTCCTAAAAACCCCTCGATCGACTCCATAAATGGATTGAAAACGGGTCTGGTGGGGCAAAGAAAAAAAAAGAAGGCACTGGTTTAGCACTTGGCAGATTAAAAGCCAAGGAAAGAGAGGCTGTTGAGGATTTCGCGTTCAGGCTCCGGATTGGAGGTTGGAGGATGGAGGAAAAGCATCTCCCAGATGGGCCGAGCCCAGGATGTGCAGCTCCTGCCAGAGTCACGGTAACGGGAGTTGTGGAGGAGCAGAAAACCCTCTCTGCAGCTGCAGCTGCACTGCTGGCGCTGGCGAGGGAGGAATTAATTGCAACACCAGATCCCTCCCTCCTCCTCCTCCTCCTCCTCCTCCTCTGCTCGGCCAGGAGGGATCGCAGCGACCCCGCCCCGCACCCCTCCCCCGACCTCCGCGTGAACCGCAGGAAAAAACGGGGGGGAAAAGCAGGTTTTGCCCCCCAAATTCATCCTGGAAGGGTCCTCTCTGCTGGGGTGGGGTGAGGAGGAAGGTGACACCCGCACGTTTCCAAACTTACCGGCCCAAATCTGAGCTCTTCTCATCTCCAGGGGTGCTGGGGGCTCCGTGGGGTGCTGAGGGCTCCGAGGGGTCCGGCTGGGAGAAGAGGAGAAGGAATTGGGGGGGTGCAGAGGATTGGGGGGTTCCCCCCATTGTGGGCAGGGTGGGTGTGGTGGGAGGTTCGTGGGGTCCTGCTGAGAGAAGAGGAGGAGAAGGAATTGGGGGGGGACACAGGGGACTTGGGGGACCCCCCCGTTACAGGCAGGGTGGGTGTGATGGGGGTGTCACCTCCTGGGGTGGTGGGGGCTCTGTGGGGTCACAGGGGCTTCGTGGGGTCCTGCTGGGAGGAGAAGGAATTGGAAGGGGTGGTAGGGTGGGCAGGGGATCGCGGGGATCCCCCCTGTTCTGGGCAGGGTGGGTGTGACGGGTGTGTCACCCCCCCGGGGGGGTGGCAGGGGAATCCACCGCCCCACCCCCCCCCCCGTCCGTCCCCCCCCAGCCTGAGCACGAGGCAGCCATGTTTACGCAAGAAACACTAAAATAGCCCCCCCTGAGCCCAAAATCTGGGCAGCACCCGCCTGGCAACGCCTGTTTGGGTGGGAAAGGGACGAGGGGGGGGAGCTGGGGGGGGAAGTGTTGCCCTGGGAAAGGGGAGGGGGATTGGAGTCACCTGGAGCTGGTTTGGTCACTGCCATCCTCTTCGTCGCTGTCCCGGGCACAGCCCCGGTTTGGGGGTGTTTGGGGATGGGTGGGGGGGGGACAGAGGGGTGACAGGGGCTGGGGACACAGGGGAGGGGTGAGGATGTGGATGAGTTGAGGGGTGACAGGGACACGAGGTGGCCCAGGGGGTTATGGGGACCCACTGGGGGGGGTGACAGGGACATAAACTGGGGACACACTGGGGGGGGGGGTGACTGGGACACAGGGTGGCCTGGGGGGGTTACAAGGACCCACTGGGGGGTTATGGGGACCCACTGGGGGGGCTGTGGGTACATGGGGAACCCCAGGGGGGGTGACAGCCTGCTGTGCACTGGAGCTGTTCTCCCCTGCCCCGTCCTGGTGTTGGACTCCCCTTGAGGGGGGCAACACGCCACCCCCCCCTTGCCAATGCCCCAAGGAGGTGTGTGTGTGGGGGGGGGCGGGTGCAGAGCACGCTGGGAGCACAAGGGGGCCCTGGCAGCTCATGGTGAGGGTGCCTTGCACCCCCATCCCCAGGGTGCCCCTAAAGTCTGTCCCCTGGGGGTGTCCCTGTCGTTCCCCCCCCAGCAGTGTCCCCAGGGTCCCCCCCCGGGTGACAGGACACAAATGCACACAGGCAGCAGCGTTATTTGAAACAAGACTTTAAAACCTCTGGTTGAAACAGCCCCTCACAGCAAGAGCTGGGGAGGGGGGGGTGTCACAGGGGTACCCCCACTCCTGGGCGGAGAGCTGGGCACCGGTGCTGCTCCCGCGGCCGCCGTTCACGGTCTGGCCTGGCCTGCAGGGCCTCCCATGGCACCCACACCTTGTCTCTGGCTCGTGGGCACTGCAGAGCTGGAGGGGAGAGACAAGAACGGGGGGGTGGGTTGGTGTGGGGGGAGCACCCATCCTGGGGGGAACACCCAGGGAGGGGATGTCACCAACTGCCTGGTGGAAAAAGACCTGGGGGTCAACAGCGGTTGAACATGAGCCAGCGGTGGCCCAGGTGGGCAAGGAGGCCACCAGCACCCTGGTTTGGGTCAGCCATGGGGTGGCAGCAGGAGCAGGGAAGGGATCGACCCCCTGAACTCAAATCCTTGAATCCTGGGGTCAGTTTTGGGCCCCTCAGGACAAGAAGGACCTTGAGGGGCTGGAGAAGGGAATGGAGCTGGAGAAGGGTCTGGAGAACAGGGGTTGTGGAGCGGCTGAGGGACCTGGGGGGGGTTTGGTCTGGAGAAGAGGAGGCTGAGGGGAGACCTCATCGCTCTCTGCAGCTCCTGGAGAGGGTGGAGCCAGGCTGGGTCAGGCTTTGCTCCCAAGAAAAGGGATGGGATGAGAGGAAACGGCCTCGAGTTGCACCAGGGGAGGTTTAGATGGGATAATGGGAAAAATTCCTTCATGGAAAGAGTGGTGAAGGCCTGGCAGAGGCTGCCCGGGCGGTGGTGGAGTCCCCATCCCTGGAGGGGTTCAAGAACCGTGTTGCCGTGGCACCTGGGGACAGGGTTTGGTTGGCACAGAGGGGTTGGGCTGCAGGAGCTGGGGGGTCTTTGCCCACCTCAAGGATTCCGTGACCCTGCGAGTCCCCCCCCTGTCACACGGCAGGAGCAGCGCGTTCAACCGGCTGCTGAAGATGAACGGCGGAGGGTCCTCCAGGTCCTCCACCTCTGCAGGGATTGGCGAGGGGACACGGGTGGGCACAGGGTGAGGGGACAGGGGTGGGTGAGGGGACACGGGTGGGCACAGGGTGAGGGGACAGGGATGGGCGAGGGGACACGGGTGGGCACAGGGTGAGGGGACACGGGTGGGTGAGGGGACACGGGTGGGCACAGGGTGAGGGGACAGGGGTGGGCACAGGGTGAGGGGACACGGGTGGGTGAGGGGACACGGGTGGGCACAGGGTGAGGGGACAGGGGTGGGCACAGGGTGAGGGGACACGGGTGGGTGAGGGGACACGGGTGGGCACAGGGTGAGGGGACAGGGGTGGGCACAGGGTGAGGGGACAGGGGTGGGCAAAGGGGACAGGGATGGGCAAAGGGTGAGGGGACAGGGATGGTCGAGGGGACAGGGGTGGGCAAAGGGTGAGGGGGCAGGGATGGGTGAGGGGACAGGGATGGGTGAGGGGACAGGGATGGGTGAGGGAACAGGGGTGGGTGAGGGGTGAGGGGACAGGGATGGACAAGGGGACAGGGATGGGTGAGGGAACAGGGGTGGGTGAAGGGTGAGGGGACAGGGGTGGGTGAAGGGTGAGGGGACAGGGATGGACAAGGGGACAGGGGTGGGCGAGGGGACAGGGGTGGGTGAAGGGTGAGGGGACAGGGATGGACAAGGGGACAGGGGTGGGCAAGGGGACAGGGGTGGGCGAGGGGTGAGGGGACAGGGGTGGGCACAGGGCGAGGGGACAGGGAGGTCCCAGCCCTTTGGGGAGCTCTCCTCACCAGCCTCCCAGTCCTCGTGCCACGGCAGGGCCTGCTGGGCCACGGGCACCTCCGGCTGCCCCGTGCTGTGGCTCTGGGCTGTGCCCTTCTCTGGGGGGCAGAGGGCACAGGTTGGGGGGCACAGAGGGGCACAGAGGGGGCACAGATGGGGCACAGAGGGGCACAGAGAGGGGCACTGAGGGGGGCACTCAGGGGGGCACTCAGGGGGGGTACTGAGGGGTCACAGAGGGGGCACAGAGGGGGGCACAGAGGGGGCACAGGGGGGCATAAAGAGGGGCACAGAGGGGGCACAGAGGGGCACAGAAGGGCACAGAAGGGCACAGAAGGGCACAGAAGAGGCACAGAGGGGGCGCAGAGGGGGCGCAGAGAGGCACTGAGGGGGCACAGAGGGGCACTGAGGGGGCACGAGGGGGCACGAGGGGGCACAGAATGGGCACAGAGGGGGCACAGGGGGGCATAGAGGGGGGCACAGGAGGGCACAGAGAGGGGCACTGAGGGGGGCACTGAGGGGGGCACTGAGGGGGGGTACTGAGGGGGCACAGAGGGGGGCATAGAGGGGGGCATAAATAGGGGCATAGATGGGGCACAGAGGAGGCACAGAGGGGCACAGAAGAGGCACTGAGGGGGGCACAGAGGGGGGCACAGAGGGGCACAGAGGGGGCACAGGGGGGCATAGAGGGGGGCACAGGAGCGGCACAGAGGGGGGCACAGAGGGGGCACAGAGAGGGCACAGAGAGGGGCACAGGGGGGCATAGAGGGGGGCACAGGGGGGCACAGAGGGGGCACAGAGGGGGCACAGGGGGGCACGGGGGGGGTACAGGGGGGCGGGGCTGCGGTGCCATACCGTGGGGCAGGTCGGGTGGGCGCTGGTCGGGGCAGCAGGCGATGTGGCTGCGCAGCTGGTGCGGGGGGCAGGCGGTGGCGGGCGTTGAAGGGGCAGGAGACGAAAGCGCGTGCCAGCCCCGGGTTGTTCTGGGGGGGGGGAGCGGTGGGGGGCAGAGGGGCTGCGTTGGGGGGCAGCCTGGGCTGGCTGATCCCCTGGGGGGGGGCCTGACCCTGACCCCCATGGGCTCCAATCCCGCCCCCCAGCAGATCCCGCCCCCAAACCAGACCCCGCCCCAAACCAGACCCCGCCCCAACAGACTCCGCCCCATTGTAGACCCCAACCCCACTCTCAGTAGACCCCCACACCCAGCCCCCAGGAAACTTTCACCCCCTGTAGGCCCTGACCCCCAGCTGCCCCCAGTTCCAGCCCCCAGCAGCCCCCCAGTTCCATCATCCCCCAGCAGCTCCCCAGTTCCATCATCCCCCAGTAGCCCCCAGTTCCAGCCTCCAGCAGCCCCCAGTTCCAGCCCCCATCAGCTCCCAACAGGCTCTGACCCCCCCAGGCTCCAATCCTGACCCCCACCACACCTCGATCCCAGCCCCCAGCAGCACCCAGCCCTGGCCCCAGCCCCCCAACAAGGCCCTGGCCCCCCATGGGGCTCAATCTCAGCCCCAGCAGGCCCTGACCCAGACCCCCAGGAATCTTTGCCCCCCCATATGCCCCAGTCCCGGTCCCCACAGGCCTTGATCCCTGCAGGACCCAACCCCATAGGTCCCAGCCCCCCATCTCCATAGCCCCCCCCTCCCAGTTCCCAGCACCCCCCTCCAGGACCCAGCTCCCCCCATCCCCGTAGGCCTCAATCCCAGCCCCAGCCCCCAGCCATTGCTCCCAGCCCCCCCCATTTGCCCCAGCCCACCCCCTTATAGTGCCCAGCCCTGCACCCCCAAGGCCTCAATCCTGGCCACAGCTCACCCGTCCCAGGCCCCCCACCCCCAGGCCCCAGCACCCCCCCATCAGGTCCCACTCCCCCCCCCCTCAGGCTCCATCAACTCCCATCTGCTCCCCGCTCAGGTCCCAGTTCCCCCCCTCAGGTCCCAGTTCCCCCCCTCAGGACCCAGACTCCCCTCAGACCCCAGCACCCTCCCTCAGGCCCCAGCACCCCCTCAGGGCCCAGAAACCCCCTCAGGGCCCAGCACCCCCTCAGGCCCCAGCCCTCCCCAAAGCCCCAGGCCCCCCCCCCCCGGTACCTGCTGGCACTTGACCAGGTGATAGGGCAGGCGGGAGCCCCGCACCCGGTGGTTCTTGTCGTAGGGGCACTGGACGAGCGCCTCGGGGTCCATGGCGGGGCCGCGACCGTTACCGTTACCGACAGGCCCCGCGCGCCCCGTCCCCATGGCAACCGCGCCGCCTGCCGGGCCTCTGTCGCCATGGCAACAACGGCGGCGCCCGGGTCCGGCTGGGCCCTGATGGTGGTGGAGAGGCAGGGCCGGGGGGGGGGGTCACACAGCGACAGCACCACATGGGGGACACAGGGCAACGGGGTGACACGGTCTGGGGGTCACACGGCCACGGCGTCAGGTGTTGGTGGCATCGATTGTGTCACACAACCCTGGTGTCACACCATCACGGTGTCACATGGCCATGGCATCAGGTGTTGGTGGCATCGATTGTGTCACACGGCCCTGGTGTCACATAGTTACAGCGTCACACAGCTACAGTGTCACAGAGCAACAGCCTCACAGTGTGACACTGCTACAGTGTCACACAATGCCACAAAGTCACGGTATCACACAGCCATGGCATCAGGTGTTGGTGGCATCGATTGTGTCACACAGCCCTGGTGTCACACCATCACCGTGTCACATGGCCATGGCATCAGGTGTTGGTGGCATCGATTGTGTCACACAACCCTGGTGTCACACAGCAACAACATCACACAGTGTCACTCAGCCATGGTGTCACACACCCGTGGCACCGCACTCCCAGCACCAGGCGGTGGTGGCATCACACCCCTGTAGCGTGGCACAATGGTGGCACCAGCCATCACTTGTGGCACACAACCACGGCACCGCGTGGTGGTGACACCGCCAATGTCACCCCCCGCCCCGTAGCATCAGGCGCCGGCGGTGTCCCAGGGTGTTGGTGCTCTCACAGGGTGGTGGCAACATCACGTGGTGGTGGTGGCCCCAGCTTGGGGCCCAACCCAGGAAGCCCGAGAAGGGGAAGTTGGCTTTTTTGGGGCCTTGGGGCCTTGTGGGTGACACGGGTGACACGGGGACCCCCCCCAAATCCCTGTCACCACCATGTCACTGCCCTCCATCTACCAGCACAAGCTGGCGGAGAAGCTGACGATCCTCAACGAGAGGGGCCGGGGGGTCCTCATCCGCGTCTACAACATCAAGAAGGTGGGGGTGGGGTTGGGGGGGGGTACATGGGTTCCCCTGGAGGAGGAGGCTGGGGGGAGGAGATGAATTTGGGGTGTAGGACCCTGGGGGTCCCCCCCTGATCTCCTGAGGAAGAGCTTTGAGTTCTTCTTGGAACGAGAGGTTGAGGAAAAACAAGGTGGTGGGGGTCTTTGGGGCAAACGGGGGGCTTCTGGGGGGGGGGTTGAAACCCAGAAGGGCTTTTGTTGGTGGAGTTCTGATGGTTTTGGGGGGCTCTGACACTTTGGGGGGGTCTGAAACGTTGAGGGGGGGTCCCCGCAGGACCTGCTCGGACCCCAAGACGCGGCCCGCCCTTCTGAGTGACAAAGCCATGGAGGCTTCCGCCAAGTTCATCACCAAGAAGTTTTCCTCACCTGGGACGTGAGAGCAACACGGTGAGGGGGGTGGGGGTGTCCCCCTGTGTCCCCAACCCCCCGTGTCCCCTCCCCTTCCGTCACCCCACCACAGAGTCCACGGGTGTCCTCTCCAAATGTCTCCCCTGTGTCACCCCATCCCAGTGCCCCTCCCTGTGTCCCCCCCACTCCGATTGCCCCCCCTCTTTCACCCCACTCCGGGTGTCCCCAGTGTGCCACCTCTCCCCAGGTGTCCCCTCTGTGTCCCCCCACCCTGATTGTCCCCTCCATCCCTTTGCAAGCAACACCTGGGCCCGGTGCACAAGGACAAAGGTGACATCGCCCGGGCGCTGGGACCCTTCTACCACCACACCTTCCTGGATGTCCTCGAGTTCCGGGTGAGCCGGGGGCACGCGGGTGGGGTGTGTGTGTGTGGGGCGGTGGGTTTTGAGGAGCAGACCCTGAGGTGACACCATGGTGACACCACCCCCGTGTCCCCTCCCTGCCAGGACCCACGTCTACGAGCTGCTCAACACCATCGACGCCAACCAGTGCTTCTTCGACATCGTGAGTGGGGGACACTGCAGGAGGGGATCCTGGGGGTGGGAGGTTACTTTGGAGGTGCCACCACGCATTGTCCCCTCCCCAGAACGTCAACTACGACTTCACCAAGGGCTACCTCGACCTGGTTGTCACCTACGTGTCCCTGGTCCTCCTGCTGGCCCGCACCGAGGACCGCCGACTGCTCATCGGCTTCTACCACTGCGCCCACGAGATGAGCCACGGCTCCAGGTGCCTCAGGTGTTCCCTGTGGTGGGATGTCCCCACTGGGCCATCCTTGACCACCCCCTCCGTGTCACTGTCCCCAACCCTCGTGTCCCCCTCGCCCTGCAGCGACCCCAGTTTCGCACCGCCTGGGGCAGATGGTGGTGGAGTACGACCACCCCCTCAAGAAGCTGACGGAGGAATTTGGCCCTCACACCAAGGTGGGTTGGCACCAGCGGGGTCACCACCCATCCCGGGCCACGGGACACCTTCTCCTGATGTCCCCGTGTCCCCTCAGGCTGTCACCAGCGCCCTCCTGTCCCTCCACTTCCTCTTTGCCCGGAGGAACCAAGGGGCAGAGAGCAGTGGCGGAGCGACCAACTCCTCAGCCTGCTCAGCACCCGCGGGCACCATGCTCAGCCCCCACCAGCTCCGACACCGTGAGTGCCACCGTGGGGACGGGGACGGGTCCCGCTGAAGCTGGGGTGGGTGACCAGGTGACACCTGTGTCCCCAGATGGCCTGCGAGTACCTGTCCCTGGAGGTGATGGAGCGCTGGATCCTCAGTGAGTCCTCGCGGTGTCTGCGGGTCCCCAGCCCCACGTGGCCACCTGGGCTCATGCTTTTGGGATGTTGTCCCCATCCCGTGTGGGCACAGGGTCTCCAAACCACGTGGCCACCCTTGGCTCTTGGTTTCAAGCCCTGGTCCCCAGCCCCACGTGGCCACCTGGGCTCCTGATTTTGAGCCATGGTCCCCACCCCATGTAGGCACAGGGTCCCCACTCCACGTGGCCACCTTGACTCCTGGTTTCGATCCCTGGTCCCCAATCCCATGTGGGCACCTGGGCTCCTGGTTTCAAGCCCCATGTGGCCACCTTGGCTCCTGGTTTCAAGCCCTGGTCCCCAGCCCCACGTGGCCACCTGGGCTCCTGATTTTGAGCCATGGCCTCCACTCCATGTGCCCACCTTGGCTCCCCATTCCGAGCCCTGGTCCCCAATCCCGCATGGACACAGCATCCTCAGCCCCAGGTGGCCACCTTGGCTCCAGGTTTCGAGCCCTGGTCCCCAGCCCCACGTGCCCACCTGGGCCCCTGCTCCGAGGCCGTGGTGCCCACCTGCTGCTGTGCCCACAGTGGGGTTCCTGGTGTGCCCGGGGGCGCTGGGCTCCCCGCAGTGCCAGGAGCTGTGGCGGATGGCGCTCCAGGGCTCGCTCTACGTCACCCTCGTCCGTGACGAAGCCCTCCAGGTCCACAAGGTCACCGAGGAGCTGCTCGGCAGCCTCAAGGGGTAACGGCTGTGCCAGGGCTGGGGGCGGGCACTGGGAGAGGGGGTTGCCAGGGGCTGCTGGGGGCTCTGCCAGCGGCTCTGCTGGGTGCCAGGAGACGTCACGGAGTGCCAGGGGGTTGTGCTGGGTGGTCGGGAGACTTCACAGGGTGCCACGGAGTTCTACTGGGTGTAAAGCATTGTGTTGGGTGCCAGGGAGTTGTTCTGGGTGCCAGGGGTGTTGTGTTGGGTGCCAGTGGGTTGTACCAAGTGCTGGTGAGTTGTTCTGGGTGCCAAGGGTTTTTTTCTGGGTGCAAGGGGTTGTGCTGGGTGCCAGGGGACTTCACAGGATGCCAGTGGTTTGTTCTTGGTGCCAACGGGTTGTTCTGGGTGCAAAGGGGGGTCGTGCTTCGTGCAGGGGGTTGTACTGGGTGCCAGTGGGTTCTGTTGGGGTGCCAAGGGTTTGTACTGGGTGCCAGGGGGCTTCACAGAGTGCCAGTGGGTTGTACTGGATACCAGGGGCTTGTGCTGTGTGCCAGGCGATTGTGCTGGGTGCCAGGAGACTTCTCAGGGTGCCAGTGGGTTGTGCTGGGTGCCAGGGGTGTTTCCTGGATGCAGGGGGTTCTACTGGGTGCCAGTGGGCTGTACTGGGAGCCAATGGTTTGTACTGGGGTGCCAGGGGATTTTGCTGGGTCCTGGGTGTTCGTACTGGGTGCCAAGGGGTTTTCCTGGGTGCAGGGGGATTGTGCTGGGTGCCAGGGGACTTCACAGGGTGCCAGGGGGTTGTTCTTGGTGCCAGTGAGTTGTTCTGGGTGCAAGGGGTTCTGCTGGGTGCCAGGGGGTTGTGCTGAGTGCTGGTGGGTTGTACTGGGTGCCAGGAGACTTCACAGTGTGCCAGGAGATTGTACTGGGTGCCAGGGACTTGTGCTGGGTGTTGGTTGGTTTGTACCGGGTGCCAGAAGACTTCTCAGGGTGCCAGGGAGTTGTGCTGGGTGCAGGGGGGGGTTGTTCTTGGGTGCCAGAAGATGTTTAAGGGCTCTGGGTGTGGGGGGGGTGCCTCGGGGCTCTCTGGGTGCTTGTGCCAGGCGCTGCCCACCCGTGACTCTCCCGCAGGTACGGGAAGAGGGTGGCGGATGTCAAGGAGTGCAAGGAACACGCCCTGGCCTCACAGGTTGGGGTCTCAGCACGGGCTGGGGGGCACACAGTGGAACTGGGGGAGGGTCCCAGGGCTCCTGGGGGGCACCTGGGAGGTGCCAGGGCACCCTAAAACATTCCAGGGTGTTGGGGATCCCAGAGAAGGTGGGGTCGGGGAGGGGGGCAATGCCAGGAGGGCATCACTTTGCCCACACGGTGCCGGTGATGCCCCCACTGGGGTGAAAAAGGTGTTCGGGGGGGGGGGGGCTTTGGGGTGGTTCTGGCCCTGACACCCCCCCACCCTGACCCCCACCCTGTCACACACACGCACAACCCCCCCCCCCCCCCCGCAGCGGCTCCCTGCACCGCGGCCGGCGGGGGGTACCTGCGCGGGGGCTGTGCGGGAGCTGGAGGCGCTGCTGGAGGATCAGGCCCCGGGCTGCTGGGACCCAAGGTGAGGCCGGGAGGGAGGGCGGGGTTTGGGGGGGGGGCAGGGGGGTGTGGGGGGAACAGGGTTTGGGGTGAAGGGGTTATGTGGGTGCAGGGTTTGGGGGTGCAGGGTGTGCAGGATTTGGGGTGCAAGGTGTGCAGGGGGTGCAGGGGTACAGGGTTTGGGGTGCAGAGGGTTCAGGGGGGTTCAGGGGTGCAGGTTTTGGGGTGTGGGGTTTGGGGTGCGGGGTGTGAAGGGGGTGCCTGGGTGCAGGTTTTTGGGGTGCAGGGTGTTTCTGGGTGCAGGGTTTGGGGTGCAGGCACCGGGCTCTGCACATGCCTGGGGCTGTGAGGTGGGTGCAGGTTGGGGTCCAGTGGGGGTGGCTTCTTCCGGTGCCCCAGTTCAGCCCAGTGCCAGGGGGTGCCAGGGAGTGGCACCACCAGCCCCAGCTCGGTGACGGCGCCCCCCTGGTGGCACCCCCGAGCATGGCACCCCCTCATCCCCCCCTCTCTGCCCAGGCCCTCTTGGTCTTCATGGCCCTGTCCTTCTGCCGGGACGAGGTCACCTGGCTGGTGCGTCACGCCGAGCACGTCACCAGGACCAAGACACCTGAGGGACTTCACCGACAGGTGGGCAGGGAGATCCGTGCCCTCATGGTGGGGTTGGGGGGGATGCCAGGGGCACAGTTGGCACCTGGGGGGGACTTGGGGGAGGGCACAGGTAAGCCTGGCTCTGAGCCGTGGGCTCCAAGCCAGGTGGCGGAGCTGCTCTTCCTGATGGAGCAGCTGAGGAGCCTCGTGCGGAAGCAGAAGGTCAAGGTGCTCCAACCCTACCACGTGCAGTACCTGGCTCGCTTCGACGCCCTCGTGCTCAGTGAAGTCATCCAGGTACCACCAGGGGCTGCTTTGTGCCTTCCCCACCCCGTTGGGGCTGGAGATGTCCCCTGTGGTTGCCCCTTGTCCTCACCTCACTCCTGGTCCTGCAGAACCTCTCTGTGTGTCCCGAGGAGGAGTCCATCATCCTCGTCGTCCTTCGTCAGCTCCCTCTCGGCTCTCTCTGTCAAGGAAGGTATGGATTGTGTCCACACCTGGCACTTCTGCTTGGCTTTGTCTCAGCTTGGAGGTGCAGAGGGCTTGGGGCACCTCTGCTGTGAGGACAGGCTGGGAGAGTTGGGGTTCTTCAGCCCCAAGAGAGAAGGCTTCAGGGAGACCTTTAGAGCAGCCTGGAAGGGGCTCCAGGAAAGCTGGGGAGGGGCTCTTGGTCAGGGAGTGCAGGGATGGAATCATGGAATGGGTTGGGTTGGAAGGGCCCATGAAGATCATCCAGTCCAATCCCCAACGTGATGGGACAGGGGGAAGGGTTTTGAGCTGAAAGAGGGGAGATTGAGATGAGATCTTGGGGAGAAATGTTCTCCTGTGAGGGTGGGGAGGCCCTGGCCCAGGTTGCCCAGAGAAGCTGTGGCTGCCCCATCCCTGGTAGGTGTTCAAGGCCAGGTTGGATGGGGCTTGGAGCCCCCTGATCCAGTGGGCAGG
>JAUMJL010002753.1:0-17422 GCA_033558185.1 Dromococcyx pavoninus
GGTCGCGCACGCGCAGCGGCAGTACCGGCACCGGCCGTTGGGGGGCGCCCGCGCTGCGCTACTCTGGGCCCGCCCCGCCGTGATTGGTGGCGGCCCAGGAGGGGGCCACGCCGGGACACAACGCCCCGGTAGGGGGCGGGAGGTGCCCGGAGGTCGCCGCGATGGCGGGGCGTCGTCCGGGGCGCTGGGGGCCGCGGGCCGGGCGCGGTGTCGGCCTGGGCTCCGTCCTCCTTTAGAGAGGAGGAACAAGCGCTGAGCTCTTCTTTGTGACCCGAGGGAAGGATGAGAGGGGGCGCCAGGGAGGGTCAGAACCGTAGAATGGAAACTTGGGGTGGTTTGGGCTGGAAAGGATCCCAAAGCCCATCCAGTTCCAACCCCCTGCCATGGACAGGGACACTTCCCACTAGATCAGGGGGCTCAAAGCCCTATCCAGCCTGGCCTGGAACACCTCCAGGGATGGGGCAGCCACAATTTCTCCAGGCACCCTGTGCCAGGGCCTCCCCACCCTCACAGGAAAATATTTCTTGCCGAGAATCTCATCTCAGTCTTCCCTCTTTCAGCTGAAAACTGTTCCCTCGTCGTGTCCCTGCATCCCCTGACCAAGAGCCCCTCCCCAGCTCTCCTGTGTGATCTTCCATCTCCTGTGGCTAAACTGGAGGCCACAGAAACACCAGAGGGTGGCAGTGAGGAGATGAACCGAAGGAGTGAAGAATGCACCAGGCAGTCTTTAGGCGATGTTTGCACAGAGCCTGGGCTGTGCCAGGGTGAGCCCGTGGGAGTTAAGGGGTCCGTGCAGCTGAGAGAACTGAGGAGAGTGCTCAGAGCGTGCAGGTCTGGAGGAGGCCCACAGGGTGGATCTGAAAAGCCCAACCAGCCGCACCTCTACTTCAGGCAGGTCTTCCAGCTGCCCTGCTAGCACATCTTGGCCATGCTGTGTTTGGACAGGGAGACCCTGCACCCAGAGATGCTCAGCCAACAGTGGCAAACGGGATGCAGTGCCCATCAAACTGAGGGAGGCAGAGCTGGTGGCCTCTTGAAGGTCTTTAACAGTTCCTGGAATTAACCTTTGGTGGTGTCTTTCCTCATGGTGGAGATCAGCCAGCTTCTCCCCCACTGCAGTGGGGAGGAGTTTCAGAGCAGGTTTGACCACCCCAGGAGCTGCCTGGCAGCTGGATTGGGCCCTGCGATGAGGTGCACAGAGCCAGCTGCTCTTTGTCCACCGTTGGGAGCTGCAGGGCAGTCGGCATGCAGGAGGCCCTTTCATCACCCCACTAGTGTCTGTGCCTCACCCTCTTTTCCCCTTAGCCATCCCTTGGCACAGAAGGGGCAGTTGCGTCCTTGATCTACTGAGCAAGTGTCGCCCTTGCGCAGGGCAGCTGAGGAACCACATTGAGAGCTCCTGACCACGCGGGTGGGAACCCAGCTGCTGGCCTGGCTGATGGGAGATGTGGCTGGGTGCCAGCCCCGGGAGTGCGGTGTGGGTAGGGACCTATAATAACAGGGCACAAAACTGTTTGATCCATGGACAGCGCCTGCAGGCCCCTGTAGTGTCCAGCTGAGATCTGCCGTGCAACAAAGCCAACCTATTGGCTGTGAGGAGCTGAGTCCACCTCCATGCTGGCTGCTGGCCAGCAGTGGGGCTGACTCGGCCTGGGGGGGGGGGTCAGGCAGGGCTTGGAATGGTGCTTCCTGGGGGTCTCATCCCATGCAGGTGCCCTGCAGCAGGGGGGGACGAGCCCACTTGCTGGGAGGTGGCTGATCCGGAGGGTGGCAATCGCTGCCCACGGGCTGCAGCAGCCGAGTTGTTTGGTTACAGAAGCTACTCTCAATTCCTCAAAAAGGGGAACTTGCCCTCCCTTGCCAGCAACCCCTGTGCTGGGGCCCTGCAGCGCAAACAGAACTGCGGAGAGGGGGAGGAGAACACCCAGAGGAACCAGGCGCTGCTTCCAGGCTGGCAAACTCCTGTCCCCCCTCGCCAGCAAGAGAGCATTGAAGGTGCCATGTGTGAATGTGGGAGGGGGCTTGGGGGCCTCCTGCATGGCTGTGATTCCATTGCCATCAGCATTTCCCTGGTGCTCCCTTCATTAACGCTTTCAGCAGGAGCAGGACAGTGCATGGCTGGGGATTTCCCTCTCTTGAGAGTTTTATAACATTATCCGATGGTATCAGAACTCTCCAACTAAACACAGCATTGGGTTCCCTGTTAGCCTTTTCCACACCCTGGGAACCACTGGGTTCTCCCCTGCCTGCTGGTCCTGCCCTGGTGCCTGGGGACACCCCTCTTGTTTTGGGGAGCTCCTCCCTGGGTGCCCCTCCCTCTGCGCAGCTCTGGCCCTGCCTGCCCTCCCGGAGCCTGGAGGGGGACCCAGTGCTGTCTCCTGCAGCCGGTGGGTGTGGGTTCCCCTCCCCAGATGGACCCTGAGCTGGGTCACCGTGGCAGCCCAGTGGCCACAGGCACGTGCCCAGCAGCAGCTACTGTTGGCATGGCTCACTGGGCACTGCGGGGTTCTCTCCAGCACCCGCCCCGTGTCCCACCCACTGCGAGTGCAGGAAATAACTCATCCTGCTCTTGTGGTAAACATCTTTCCCAAGAGCGAAACTGCCCAGCTATAATTTCCCCTCCGCATGAGCTGTGGGCTGTGCCCTCCCACGCTCCACCTGGGGCATCCCAGCTCATTCCCAGGTCATGGATGGGTCTAGAGGGCCCACCTTGCAGTGAAGCTGCTCCCAGAGTGGCTGGTGACATGTGAGGGTCCCAGGACGCTCCCACCTTTCTGGGAGGAGGCTCTGGTGCAACCACAGCCAACAATCTGACATGGATGGGGAAAGAAATTCCGTGGCTGGGGAACAAAAAGCCCAAATCCACAACTTTGTCTCCAGATGGGAGCTGGGCAGATGCCAGCCCCAAGCTGCCCAGCGCTGCCCTTGCCCCATTGAGGACCAGCTTTGCACTGGGCTTGTGCTGAAGCCTTGTGCTGTGGGATGCCAGTCCTGGCACCAGAAGCTCTCTGGATCCTGTGGTGCCCACCCCAGCAGCCTGGTGCACCGGGGCTCCTACTGTGGCAGTGCCAGTGATAGCACAGCCCTGGTGTTGCCTGCCAGCCATCTCCACTGCCGCTGCATTCCCAGGGCAAACATCCCAACACACTCACTCTGGCTGGAAGTCCTTTATTGCCCCCTCTGTCACTCTCCTGCCCGCACACCGGCCCTCCAGACGGGAATTCCCTGCCCATACTCCCATGTCAGCTATCAGTCCTTCGGCACCACGGGCCCAGGGAGGTGGCGGATGGCAGGGGCACAGGGACCACAGGGGCTGTTGGCACAGGGTCAGCTGGCAGCAGTGCCATCGATGCCTCACTCGTGTTTGCAGAAGCTCTTGAGGGGTGCGGGCAGGTCCAGGCCATCGATAGCCAGGCGGTGGACAATGTGCTTCTGGATGACCACCCGGCAGAGCGTCTGCAGAGATGGGACTGGAAGAGAGCAGAGAGAAGCAGCTGAGGGGGCTGAGCCACCAGTGGGGCCAAGAGCTGGAGGGGAGGAGAGGGACACCGGCGCACCTGGAGGGCAGCGAAGGGTGATCTTGCACTGCAGCCGCACAGGTGTTGTCCTGCTCCTGCCCTGGGCTCAGGCTGGCTGTGCTGGAGCACTAGCACCAAGGGCCAGCAGCTGCGCTCCGGGCAGGGAAGCTCTTCCCATTTCCAGGAGGAAGGGTGGGGGCACAGTCAGGTGCCCATGCAGTGCATTACCATGGCTGCTTTGCTGTGTGTTCTCTGGGGGCTGGGGAGCAGCTCCCCGGGGTCTCCCCTCACCCCACTCTGGCGGGTACTGGGCTGCGGCCACAGGGACTGCTCTGGGGATGCCTTTGTGCAAACCACCTGCTGAGTCGTCCCCATGGCTGCCCACACTGGCTTTGCCCAGTTCCTGCTCCTGTGGAATCCCTGTCTCCGGAGCCCTCAGCGGGGGCGCAATTTGCTGTGTCCGGCGCTCACCTCGGATCTTGGCCCAAAGCTGACTCAGGTGCTGCCCTTGACCTTGGTTCACCACTGCCTCCAGGAGCCAAAACAGTGGGCAGGGAGCACCTTGGGTGCTGTTTGGGCTGGAGCGGAGCTGCAGGTGGGGATGCAGCCGTTCTGCCACACAGCGTGAGCACCTTGCCAGCTGCAGGGCCACGACCACACTGCACCCAGCGGCTCTGACCTTGGGCTGCTGTCAGATGGCTAGAGCGCTTATCTCAGCCTCGGCAGCGCAGGGCCATGGTGTGCCCAGGGATGGGGGGTTGCCCTTCACCCTTCCTGCCCCAGCCCCCAGCATGGCACTGCGCATCACCAGCACCTCTGCTGCTCACTTCTGCTTTCCACGGTTCCAAATGCAGAACCATGTCAAGACTGCTTTCTAAACCCACTGAAGTGTTGCAGGAGCTGGAGCTGCTGAAATCTCTGCTGAGGATTGGGAGCCGGACAGCACTCACAGGGACTGGGGCAGCGGGAGGGAGCTGTGCTCCAAGAGGTGGGACCAAACCTTCACCAGCCGTGGGCCTGGGCATGGCAGGGCAGTTGGTGGCAGCCTGCTCCAGTTGGCCACCCTCCATACCCTCCCAGGACAGGGGGCTTGCGACCGGGCACCCTTACACTCCCTGTCTGGATAAGCTGGCTCACAGCAGCAGGCAGAGAGAGTCACGGATTTCAGCCTTGAGACAGGAGCAGCTGAACTTTGCACCAGTGAGGGACACGGTGGCTGCAGCGATGGGGGCAGGGGCAACCCGGCACTGCCGGCACCTGGGCGCTGCCTCTCCAGGCTCTTGTCTTGCCTAACCCTTGCCATCTGCTGATTTTTCCAGCACAGTGCTAATTAGCACTCATTAACCTGCCTCCTCACAAGGGCCAACGACCAGCAACCAGCACAGCGTTGCCGGCCCCTCCCCAGTGGCCCAGGGACACTGGCTGTTGCCCAACCTCAGATGGCATCACAGGGTGTCAGTGCAGGGTGCCCCGTGGCTGGGCACATGGCAAGCGTGGGGGCATGGCGTGCGTGCCGGAGTGGGCAGTGCAGCGCAGCGCAGCCGGATGTTTTGATGCCAAGGCAGGATGTTGCTTGGTTCCGCACTGCTGCGTGATTGGGGTGAGGCTGGCACAGCAAGGGCTCGCCAGCCCCCGAGAAGCTGTTCCGTGGGCACCGGTTCCAGGCTCTGGTCAGGGCATCCATCTGGCTGGGGATGGGCACAGCTCTAAGGTCCGGGACCACAACCCCCCCCTCCATAGCTCCACTCGGGCAGGGTGGGCTCTGCCGCGAGCGCTGCTGCTTCGAGCTGCTGCGAGCTCTCTTGCAGCCCTGGCATAGCATTGTGCCACAGAGCTTTCGTGAGGCACCGCAATGGGCGCTCCCCCGTGTCCCTCTGCCCTGTGTCCCTCTCTGCCGCTCCCACTGTTGGGAACACGAGGTGACCCCACTGGAGCCCCCCCAGCCCCTGGCCTGCACAGGACATTCCCAGGCAGGACAGGTACCTACAGCCATCTTCCACCGGGATCACCCGGACACTCTTGGTGGAGGCAAAGACGTCGACCACGGCGTAGAGCGGGCGGGCAGTGGGCAGGTGGCGGGCGCTGGGCCCCATGTCCTCACCGTTGATGACGATGTGCATGTTGGCGGTGCCGTCAGGCTGCGGGGCATACAGCACACCGATGCGGCTGCGCCGAGCAGTGGCGGGCAGCACATTTGTCCGGTACAGCTCATCCAGGATGTGGCTGTAGCGCCCAGGCGTGCTGCGCCCCACCAGCGTGTCCCGCGGGATGTGCACCCGTTCCGACAGCAGGAATGGGTCTCCGGGGGGTCCCTGTGCTGCCTCGCCCTCTGCCGCCACACGGTTGTGGCTCCGGGTGACGGCGAACACCCAGCTGTCACCCATGTTGACCAGGTCGGGCAGTGAGTACTCAGGCACGGGCTGCAGGCACTGCGGGTCAAGGGCTGTCAGCCCCACACGCAGATGCCCACACCAGCCCCGCTCCTTCTCCTCGATCTCCACCAGGAAGATCTGCCCGGGCGCCAGTGGCTCCTGGCTGAAACAGAGCCCATGGGCAAAGCTGTCCACCCGCGTGGCTCGTGTGCGTGAAGCGTCCAGGCGGACGTTGGCACCGTGGACGCAGTGGAAGCGCGCGGCAAGGTGGCAGCGGGCAGCCATGGCCGACAGCACTATTTTTAGCTGTCCCTGTCACCAGTCACAGCTGTGGTGAGGAGGGGACGGCTGGGGGGGACTCAAGGGGGCGCCTGGTGGCACGGGGGACAGTGGCAGGACCCCACATCTCCTGGGCACAGCAGGGCCCATCACTGCCCAAATGTGTCAGGGTGCTGTGTGGTGCCCATCTGCGCCCAGTGGTGCTTGGCTGTACCCAGTGATGTCTGGTAATGCCCAGCTGTGCCAGGCTGTACCCAGCAGTGCCCAGTGGCACCCAGTTGTGCTGATGGTGCCCAGTGATGACCAAGTGCCCCTGTAATGCCTGGTGACACCCAGCAGTGCTGGCTGTCTCTGCTGTTCCCGTGGTGCCCCGTGGTGTCCCATGATGCCTACGGTTCCCAACGGTCCCTGTAGTGCCCGGTAATGCCCGCAGGGCCGGATGTCCCCGCTGTCCTCGGTGGTGCCCGCCTGTTTCCCGTTGGCCCCGCTGTCCCCGCGCTGCCCGGCTGCCCGCGCAGTGCCCAGCGGTGCCCCCGCAGCGCCCCAGGATCCCCGCTGTCCCTCCCAGGGTTTCCCTAGCCCCGCCCCCCTGCGCGCGCCGGGGCGTTGATTGGCCGCCGCGAGCCCGGACCGTCACGTGACCGTGGGGTCTTATGGGCGGTGTCACGTGCGCACCCGGAGCCGCGAGCGCCGAGGTTTGAGGGGAGGGAGGGACTGGGGGTCCGGGACCGAGGGCGGCCAGGACTGAGGGCGGCCAGGACTGAGGGCGGCCGAGAGGGACCGGGCCGCGCGGGGCAGCGGCCGTTACCGGTGGCAACGGCCCAACCTCCCGCTTCGTCCGCGCAGATGGGTCCGGTGCCGGCGCTGTGCGCTCTGCTGCTGCTGGGGCTGAGCCGCGCCGCCCCTCCGGGCCACGAGGTGACGTTCCTGCCGGGGCTGCCCAAGCAGCCCGCCTTCCGCCACTTCTCAGGCTACCTCTGCGCCGCGCCCGGCAAGCACCTGCACTACTGGTACGGGGGCCGGGGGGGCCAGGGGGCCGCGCCAGGGGGCGAGCAGCAGGGACAGGGCAAACAGCTGGGGCTGAAGCAGCTAGGGGCGGCGCAGGGAGCTGGGGCAGAGGTCGAGCAGCAGGGGCCCAGGCAGCTGGGCTGGAGGGCGAGCAGCGTGAGCCCAAGCAGCAGGGGCCCAATCAGCTGACGGGGACAGGGAGCCAGGGCTGGGGGCAAGCAGCCAGCGCAGGGGAATGAGCAGTGGGGGGTTAAGCAGCCAGGGTGGGGGGGTGAGCAGCTAGACAGGGTTCCAACTGGGCACGGTGCACTGACAACCCTGTGTCCACAGGTTTGTGGAGGCCCAGAGCAACCCCCAGAGCAGCCCCCTGGTGCTGTGGCTGAATGGTGGACCCGGCTGCAGCTCCATGGAGGGCTTCCTGAAGGAGCACGGCCCCTTCCTGGTCAGTAGTCACAGCATCCTGTAGCTCAGGGCTGCTAGGTTCCAGCTGGCTGCCTGGCACGAGCTGTCCTGCTGTGCCCGTCCCTCACTGCCCTCTGCTTCCCCAGGTCCAGCCTGATGGGGTCACGCTGAAGTACAATGACTACGCCTGGAACAAGGTACGGGTAACGGCGGCTGCACCCCGCCACGGCTGGGGAGAGGGGGGTCCTGAGCCATTGCTCCTTCCCTCACCGTGGAGCCAAGCCTCCCACACCCAGCACTCCCTCCTCTTGAGTCTGCTCTGGAGCCAGGCAGGAATGCAGCCCTGCAGGTGCAGCCCTGGGGCAGGCCTGGCACCCACCGCGCCACAGCCCCTCACTGAGCTAGGAGGAGGCTCTGCTGATCCCCAGCTCCTCTGCCTCCCTGCAGATTGCCAACGTGCTCTACCTGGAGTCCCCTGCTGGTGTCGGCTTCTCATACTCCGAAGACAAGAATTATGCCACAAACGACACGGAGGCGAGTGCCCAAGCTGCTGGGAGGGAGCCACCTCCCGCCCGCCCCTGGGGCTCCTGTCACATGCCTGACCCCGCGCTGCTCCTGCCCGCAGGTCGCTCACAACAACTACCTGGCGCTGAAGGACTTCCTCCGGCTGTTCCCTGAGTATGCCAAGAATGATCTCTTCCTCACGGGGGAGAGCTATGGGGGGATCTACATCCCCACGTTGGCCGAGTGGGTGATGCAGGACCCCAGCCTCAACCTGAAGGTGAGTGGCTGGGCCGGGCTGAGCCGGGAGCACAGAGCTTGGCAGGCGCTCTGCAGCAGTGCCGGGGTGGGGAGCAGCTGCACGGGGGACGCGGGGCGGGTCTGGCCCCGCAGTCTTTCATCTTCTGCGGGTGTGCTGGCACCGGCCCTGGTGGACGTGTCTGTCCCTGCCGAGTGGGACCCGGGCAGCGTCCTCAGGCACCCCCGACCCTCCCTGTTCCTCTGTGCAGTAAACAGCACCACATCTGCTTCCTGGCTGCTGCCGTGGCCACCCTGCAGGGAGCTGGAACATCACAGGGCTGTTTTCTTCTTGTCTCACAGGGAATCGCTGTGGGAAACGGCCTCTCCTCCTACGAGATCAATGACAACTCCCTGGTTTATTTTGCCTATTACCATGGCCTGCTGGGGACCGAGTAAGGGCAGGGGCAGAGCAGCTGCAGGGGGGGCGCTGCTGCTGGACGCGCTGCCCTTGCAAGAGCAGGATGGGGACATGGCCTGGAACGGGGCCAGCTGGGTCAGGGGTTCCAGGGAGGGTCCTGGCCTGAGTGGGGCCGGCAGCTGGGTTGTGGGGATGGCCCCATGGGTGCATTTGTTCATGGGGTGCCCAGGGCAGCGGTGCTGTGTGGTGCTGGGCAGGGACCTGCAGCGTGGCTGTGGCTGCAGCCGCTGGCTTTGTGCTGGCGCTGCCACCCAGGCAGGGTGGCCCAGTCCCCTGGTCTTTGCCTACAGGCTCTGGAGGGACTTGCAGGCCTTCTGCTGCTCCCAAGGGAAGTGCAACTTCCATGACAACTCCAACCTGAACTGCACACTCAAGGTGAGAGGAACCGGAGTCCCTGAGCATGTGTCCAGCATCACTGCCTGTGCCCAGACCCTGCCACTTGGCTCTGGATGGGCCCAGGGTCCCTCAAGCATCCTGCCAAGCCCCAAACCCTTCTTTCCGCTCATTGCAGATGGAGGAGATGATTCAGATTGTGGAGGAGTCTGGCCTCAACATCTACAACCTCTACGCCCCGTGCGATGGCGGTGTCCCTGGCAGCGTCAGGTGCGAGGAGCCCCAGGGCAGATGGGTCTCTGGAAACTGGTTGGCTTTGGGGTCCCAGCTGGCAGAGGGTTGCAATGGGCTCGGCAGGGGTCCCGCTGTGTCCGGCTGCCATGGTGACACCCCCAGTGAGGACCCTGAGCTCTTGTTTCTCCAGAGCTTTCAGGCTCTCCCCATGCTCGTTCCGGCTGCAGGTACGAGGGCGAGTACCTCATCACACATGACCTGGGAAATTCCTTCATCCGGATGCCGATGAGGTTCTCCTGGCGGCAGGTGAGCCTAAGTGCCAGTGTTGGCATCCTGCGAGCATCCTCTGCCCACGGACTGCTGTGACAGGCACTCTCCCAACTCTCTCCTAGAACCTGTTCCAGATGCCGGTAGCTCGGAAAAAGGTGCGGATGGACCCACCCTGCACCAATTCCACAGCCCCCCGCACATATCTGAATGCCCCGGAGGTGCGGAAGGCTCTCCACATCTCCCCAGATGCTCTGGAGTGGGACGTGTGCAGGTGAGACAGCAGCAGCAGTGGAAGGGCCCGCTGCCCACCCAGCAGCCGCCCGACGCCCATGCTTCCTCCGCAGCTTTGAGGTGAACCGCGGCTACAAGCGCCTCTACATGCAGATGAATGACCAGTACCTGAAGCTGCTCGGAGCCACGGTGCGTGCCCGCGAGCTCGCCAAGCCCTGAGACTGGTGCTGCCCAAGTGGCCTCCTGCACAGCCAGGGCTGCTGCCGCGCGTGGTGCTCACTCTTGCTCTACAGAAATACCGGATCCTGGTGTACAATGGGGATGTCGACATGGCCTGCAACTTCCTTGGGGACGAGTGGTTTGTAGACTCCCTGTGCCAGAAGGTAAGTGGGCAGTGCCAGGGACGGGCACCAGCTGTGCGGGTGGGTGCATGGGAAGCACTTGGCCCTGCTGCGGGCAGCAGGCGCTGAGGCATTGCTGCTGGCCCCAGGTGCAGGTGGCTCGCCGGCCCTGGCTCTACACTGAGGGAGGAGAGAACCAGATCGGGGGCTTCGTGAAGGAATTCACCAACATTGCCTTCCTCACTGTCAAGGTAGGTCTGAGGGGCTCGTGGGGCTGTGCCGGACACCAGGGTGGGGGCGGTGGTCCTGCAGCCGACACTGACCCTGCCCTGTGTTTTCGCAGGGAGCTGGGCACATGGTGCCCACGGATCGGCCACTCGCTGCCTTCACCATGTTCAGTCGCTTCATTAAGAATGAGCCGTACTAGGAGCTGCCCTGCGAGAGGGGTCCCTCCTGCAGCCCTGGCCCTGCTGGAGAGGGGGGAGGATGGGGCTGCTGGGGAGGGTGGGGGCGAGGAGCTCTAGGGGCTCTGTCCTTGCTGCATGAGGGGGGCTGTGCCCCTGCGGCAGCCACAGCCACACCTGTGGTTTCCTGTCTTGCCTACTCCCGGGCTGGGGGGCAGCTTCCCCTGCCCCTTGCACACACACTGCCCGACTCCGAAGCAGCAGCCCTCGCGAGGAAGGCACAGCTCACACTGCAGGGAGCTGGGGCTGCTCCTGCAGGGGCTTCCTGCTCTGCTTCCAACCACTCATGTCTCATCCTGGTGAAGGAGCTCACTGTGAAGACAATCCCACTGCCCACTCAGTGCTGGGGGTGCACAGTGCTTCTGGGAACCTGCAATAAACTCTCTGAAAAAGGTGGTTCTGCCCCTCATTGCCCAGCTCCTCGCACCACCCTGCTGCCATCAGCTTTGCTTTCCAAGGAGAACCATGACCCCGTGCCGAGGAGCCGCAGCGGTGAGTGCCAACATGCCAGCAAGCCAGGGTGGGTGATCTGGGCCACCCCGACTGGAAGCGAGCCGTGCACAGGAGCTGGGGATGCCAGCACTCCGAGCCCCTCTGCCTGTGGTCTGAACCGTGCCTGCCTCTCAAGTACCTGTGCTGAGCACACCGCGTCGTCTGCCCCCTTGCTCATCTGCCCGAATCCTCGCAGCCGTGCGCTCCAATGTGGGTGCATTCTCCGAGCAACGAGGCCGTGGGGGTTGGGGTCGAATGATTTATTGGTGCATGGGAAGGGGCGCAGCAGGGGTTCCCAGAGCGGCCATCTCCACCTTGCTGCTCCCCAGCAGGGCATGGATGCACTGCGGGACGTGCCAGTACTACCGGCACAAAGCTGCTTCCTACCTCCAGCCTACGGGTCCAGCCCGGGATCTACCCGCGGTGACGGAGCAAGGGGGGAGGACTAGAGTGGGCGAGGGTCTGCGCTGGACTCCGCAGGCCATGAGCTGGGCTGGGCGGGTGCCGTAGGGGCCGGGTGGTATTTCTCAATCACTTCCCGCAGCCCCTTGGAGAAGTGGAGATCAGCTCCCACCATGAGGAATCCCTGCAGAAGGGAAGAGCGTCAGGGGAGGGGGGGTGGGACTCTGCTCTGCCCCAGCAGGATGAGGTCCCTGCACCCAGCGCAGGGCCTGGGCTGTGCCCATCATACCGCGTGGTTGGTCACCACCTCCTGGGTGAAGTCCATCCCTTCCGGCAGTGGGATCTGCACCCCCTTTTTAGTCCTCTCTGCAGGGAGGGAGAGATGGAATGAAGCCATGTCCTGCTGCAGCCCTGCACCAGGCCTGGCTGCACGCGGCGGTGCCTGTGCCTACCGTTAATGATGGGCATGATCGTCAGCTGCAGCAGGGTCTTCAGTGGGGCCTGCAGTGAGAAGAGCTGGGGAGAGAGGAGCAGGTGAAGGGGGTGCCTGGTGCTGCGCAGTCCCTCCTGAGCCCACCCAGGCTGCGGCGAGGGGCTCGCAGGGAAGGGCAGTGCCTGTGCCCCACACAGCTCCGCTCACCGCTAGTGACTCCAGCGCTGACTGCTTGGAGTAGATGCGAAACCTGCAGGGGAGAAAGCGGCCGTGAGCGTAGCATGGAGGGACCCCTCCCCACAGGACCCTGGCATAGGCTGTACCGGCGCATGTTCAGCTGCACGCGCAGCGCCTTTCCCTGCAGAAACACCTTGGCACTCAGCTTGGCTTCCTGGGGAGAGAGAGATGGTGGAAGCGCAGTCCTGCTGTGCCCGCTGCAGCCCGACTGCACTCCCCCTTTCCCCCCTTTGGGACAGGAGAGCCTTCCCGGGCAGGAGCACTCTTCCAGCGTGTGCTGGGGTGGCCGCATTGGGAGCCCTGCTGCGCACAGCCCCCACTCACCATGGCCATGCTGGAGAGCTGGATGGCGGGACGCCCTGGTGGCACCAGCGAGATGTTGAGGAAGGCAGAGACGGAGACGGATGTGCCGGAGGGTTTGATGATGCAGTGCGGGGGAGCCGACGCCTGCAGCACCAGCCGCAGGGGAGCATCCACAGCCGGGCTCTGGGGAGGGCAGGAGAGCGGGAGGCATGGGGCTGGGCACAGCTGGGTTCTGCTCCAGGACTCCCCCGTGCCTCCCACCCTGGCACAGTGCTCCTCTCACCAGCATGAAGATGGTCCCGAAGAAGGTGGCTCTCAGCAAGACCTCCAGGTCCTTGGGCACCTGCGGGGAGCACAAAGCACCGGAGCAGCCGCTGTGGATCCTGGCAGAGCTGCAGGCATCTCAGCCCTCCCTTGTAGCCGGCACTGCCTACCTTCTCCCCCTGGAGCTCTATGGCCAGCACGCCTGCCTGGAAATATGCCTGCATGGCTGAGTCAAAGAAGTACTCAGAGAAGGCGACGTAGACCATGCGCTCGGTCTCCTTGATCACCGGCTCCACCGCGTGATTCTCCAGCTCCTGGTTCTCTCTTGTGCGGGGAAAGAACATGCCCTGGGCCGAGAACAGGGGACGCTTCTGCTGCCGCCACGCAGCCCGTCCAGCTCACTCTGGGGTGCCTAGTGCACAGGCGCCAGCTGCTCCCACGGGACAGGGAGAGGCTTGGCAGGGCCAATCCAGTGCTCACCTTGAAGTCCAGGTCGAGGGTGTCTGTGGAGATGGCCGGATCCCTCAGGAGGGAGTAGTCAATCCCGATGTGATCATCCACATAGTTCCTCACTGCCAGGGACGATACCATGATCCGGCTGCTCGGTGCCCGGTGCCCAGCTCTGCCCTCCCTGCGCTGATGGGGGTCCCATCCCTTCTCCCCTAGCAAAACTCACCGGGCACCGTGTCCAGAAGGGAGTTCAGCAGCACCAGGCTAGCGTGCTCCAGGGATGGGCAGATCTGAAAGGCAAGGGGCGGGGCTAAGGAAGGAATCATTCCCAGGTCTGGATGAGGATCTGGAAGATCCTCTGGCTGCACTGGGGTCACCCCTTCCTGCTGCAGGGTGCAGGCTCCCATGGGCATGCAGCCCTACCTGCTGGCTGAGGAGGAGGCGCATGCCTGTGACGATGAAGGTGCTCAGGAACTCATAGACCTTCCTGCAGGACACAACAGCAGGTCTGTGCCTGCCTGGCTTCCCCTGCAGCTCCAACCCTGCGCTTTCATCCCAGTGTGAGTGCACAGTCAGGGCTGGGGACATCCCGTGGGCACAGAAAGCGGGGTTGGGGATAGGGCGGGCAGCCAGGGCTGCTGCGGTGGGGCTGGGCATACCTGAGTGTGCCGGAGAAGCCCGCATGCATTCTGGCAATGGAGGCATTGCAGGTCATGTTGGAGATCTTCAGGCGCCCGACCTCATCCTTGGCCAGCTGCAGCACTGTGTGGATGTGGACGCCCTCCGCAGAGGCATTGATGGACCCGATGTCATAGCTGGAGGCATGGAGAAAAGAGAGGCGCACGTGGCTCCCACCACCTGCATGGCAGGACAGCACAGCACCCGTGACGCCCGCTGGGCACAGCCAGGCAGCGGCTGCTAGACACTGGCGCCCGGCGGAGCAGGAGGGAGCTCACAAGAACCAGTAGAGCAGCTGCCTGCGGAAGCACAGGCTGATGGAAGCGTCGCTGATGTTGAAGACAAGGTGCTGCTGGGGCTGGAAGTGCAGGTCAGACGATGCCAGCTGCAGGTCTGTCACCTTGACCCTGCAGGGGAGAGTATGGGGATGGTTGGACAGACAGATGGACATGGAGAGCCGCATCTGCAGGCAGTGGGCAGCACTCACTGGCTGATGTTGTAGTGGAGTGGCCCCTCCTTGCCGTGCAGGTCCGACACGGTGATGTTCTGCAGCTCCTGCTCCACGAAGCGCAGCCCCTCCAGCTTCACTGCAAAGCAGAGCGAGCAGGACTGGCGACAGCCGGGCTGGGCCACCCTCCACCAGCATCGCCCATCCCGTCCCTGGCTCCTCTCCAGCTCTCTTCAGCAGAGCCTTCCCGGGTGCAGAACCCAAGCAGTGTCCCAACCAGCCTCCCCGCTAGGCCCAGGGGTCAGGGTCCCAGCTCCATACCCAGTTCCAGCCCCTTGGCTGTGATCCGGATCTTGCAGCCAGGTGGGCTGAGCGAGGCTAGGACGAGCCAGGGCAGGAGGAGCAGGAGGAAGAGGGTGCTGCTGGCAGCCATCTCGCACCTGGAGGCAGAGAACAGGGTCAGCCTGGGCTGGCTGGGGGCTCCCAGGAGGGGGAGGTGGCTACTGCCCAACCTGCGCACAGCCTTGGGGCTGGGGGTGCCCCCAAGGAACAGCAGCCCATGGCTCAGCTGCTCCCCACACCCTGAAACCTCCTCATGCTCAGGTCCCCATCACCTGAGCTCTGAGGGTGGCACAGCCCCCACCCCGGGGTGCTGAAAGGAGCCCCCAACATGGAGCCTGTGGCGCCTGCAGGTCACATCCCAGGAATGCTCGCTTGTGTGGGCCTTGGCACCATCCTGTCCTCCCCTCAGCGCTCCCCAAACCACACTGCGAGGCACAAGCCCAGCCTCTGCTGCTGCAGAGGACCCAGCACCCCCACAACACAGGGAGCCTCTGCCGTGGGGTGCCCCACAGCCCCCAGATAGGTGCTGCCTGCCTGCAGGCTCTTGGCTGGGACAGGAGCTGGATCCTGCCGATCCCGCAGCGACAGGCAGCGATCCCACAGCTGTGGGACGGCCCGGGGCTCCCCACATTTCCCCTGTTCTCTACAGGAAAAGGGATGGAGCTGCCCAGGACCTGGAGCCGCCGTCCTGCCGAGCCTATGCAGGGCCCACACGTCGCGTCTCAGCTCGGTACTTACAGCGAGGCTTGTCCTTGGCTCCCCGGCGTGGGGAAGCTGAATCACGTGAAGCGAGGAAGGGAGAACACCAGTAGCTCCAGGAGTTTCTTTTGAGCTGGCTGAGGTTTCCCTGCTTTTATATATATCCCACCAATTGCCACTCCTTGCGAGCCCACAGCTGGGAGGAGACAGCAGGACTGGGAGGATGCGGGTCTGGAGCCAGCACAGGCAGAAAGGCAGCAGGGGGCTCAGACACCCGGGCTCCAGGCTGAGCACGGGCTCCAGGCTGAGCACGGGCTCCAGGCTGAGCATGCAGTCTTCCTCCCCTCCGCACGCACAGCTCCCACATCCCGCACGCACAGCTCCCACATCCCACACGCACAGCCATGCGCCTCCCATCCTGCCCCATCCTGTCCCATCCCATGCTGCTGTACCGTCCTGCTCTCTCCTGCCCTATCGTACCCCATCCCACTCCATCCTGCTCTGTCCTGTCCCATCTTGCTCCATCCTGCCGCATCCCACATTCTCCTGCCCGGTCCTTCTCTCTCCTGCCCTGCCTGCTCTGCCTTGTCCCACTCTGTCCTGTCCCATCCTGCTCTGCTCCATCCTGCCCTGTCCTACTGCCCCCAACATCACTCCCCTTCATCCCAGGACCCTCCTCACTGTCCCCCTGCAGTCCCTGCTGCCCCAGGCTGGCAGCAAGGGGATGGCCAGAGCCAGTGCCTTGTGCTCTGTGCAATGAATGCTGTCCTGGGTGGCAGAGCCGGGCTGTGTGGGGCTTAGGGAGACTTAGTGCTTACGCAGCACTTCTCCTTCCAGAACTGCTTGGCCAGCATTGAACCACTGAGCCGACCCCGGCGCTCTGGGAGCAGAGGGCAGGGTCATTGCCCAGGGTCGAAGCCCCTCGCAGAGCTGGGAAGCAGGGAGTCTCTAGAGGTGCAGGACAGGGAAAGGCTCAGTGGGGAACACCGGCCCCACTGCTGCCCCATCCCATGGGGACCGTGAGCCGGCAACAGCCGGGATCTGCCTGGCGAGCAGAGCCCTGCGGCTGCCAGGGTATGGCAGAGCCTCCTGCAGTGCTCGCCAGGAACGGGCCCAGCCCTGCAGAAGCCAGGAGAGGGGAACAGCTGTGCAGCCCCCGCACCCTGCAGGTCCGGACAGCGTGCTGGGCTGGACACAGCCCACTGCCATCACCCCGTGAGTACCGCACTCTGCCCTGAGCCCGGATGGCACGGACTCATCTGCCCCTCGAGCCTGCGGCCCCGGGAGGCACCAGCCACGTGTGCTGCCGGAGCTCCTGCCACATCGCGGAGCGCGGTCGTGCACGCAGCCCAGCGGGTGGCCACACGGCAGTCCTGGTCCTGGGCGCGGCAGCGATCTCGAGGGATGAGGGAGCACGGGGTTGGAATCACGACACCGGCACTGCCACCCTGGCCGAGGCCTCGCAGCGCCGCCTGCCCGAGGCCTCGCAGCCCCAGCCGGTACCGGGCGCGAGGGCAGCGGGTGCTGCCGGAGGGGCTGCCCGTCAGGAATTCCCGTCAGAACGCAGCGGCCGCGCTCGGGCAGAATCCCCGCTGCGAGGTCCCAGCGGCACGGCACGCCGCCCGCTCCGGCGCCACCGCGGAGCTTCAAAGCGATGTTGTTGGCGGCGGCCGCGGCCCCGCCCGAGTCGATACCCGTGGGGCGGCCCGAGCGAGCGGCCACGCCCACAAGGGGGGCGGACCGCCGCTCCCAACATGGCGGCGGGGGGCGAGCCGCCACACCCAACATGGTAGCAGGGCAGGAGTGGCCCTGCCCACAGCGGGGGCGGGCCGCCCTACGCAAGATGGCGGCGGCGCAGGCGCGGCTTCCGCGCGCTCTCTGAGCATGTGCACAGAGGAGCGCGGGCAGAGCCCCCGCGCAGGGCGCGCAGCCGGTGGACGGGCGCGCGGGGTCCTGCGCAGGCGCACAGCGGTGCCCGCGCGGCCGCGCCTGAGCAGTGCGGG
>JAUMJL010002754.1:0-12357 GCA_033558185.1 Dromococcyx pavoninus
CCCCCTCAGCCCATTTTTGGGTTCCTCAGCCCATTTTTGGGTTCCTCAGCCATTTTTTGGCCCCTCAGACCATTTTTGGGTTCCTCAGCCATTTTTGGGTTCCTCAGCTCATTTTTTGGTTCCTCAGCCCATTTTTGGGTTCCTCAGACCATTTTTGGGTTCCTCAGTCCATTTTTGGGTTCCTCAGACCATTTTCTGTCCCCTCAGCCCATTTTTGAGATCCTCAGCCCTTTTTTTGGCCCCTCAGCCCATTTTTGGTTCCTCAGTTCATTTTTGGGTTCCTCAGCCATTTTTTGGCCCCTCAGCCCATTTTTGGATTCCTCAGCCCATTTTTGGGTTCCTCAGCCATTTTTGGCCCCCTCAGCCATTTCTGGGGTTCCTCAGCCCATTTTAAGGTTCCTCAGCCCATTTTTTGGCCCCTAAGCCCATTTTTGGGTTCCTCAGCCATTTTTTGGCCCCTCAGACCATTTTTGGGGTCTTCAGCCCATTTTTGGGTTCCTCAGCCCATTTTTTGTCCCTCAGCCCATTTTTGGGTTCCTCAGCCCATTTTTTGGCCCCTCAGCCCATTTTTGGGTTCCTCAGCCCATTTTTGGGTTCCTCAGCCCATTTTTTGGCCCCTCAGCCATTTTTGTGTTCCTCAGCCCATTTTTGGGTTCCTCAACCCATTTTTTGGCCCCTCAGCCATTTTTGGTTCCTCAGCCCATTTTTGGGTTCCTCAGCCCATTTTTAGGTTCCTCAGCCATGTTTTTGAGCCCCTCAGCCATTTTTGGGTTGCCTCAGCCCATTTTTGGGTTCCTCAGCCCATTTTTTGGCCCCTCAGACCATTTTTGGGTTCCTCAGCCATTTTTGGGTTCCTCAGCTCATTTTTGGTTCCTCAGCCATTTTTGGGTTCCTCAGACCATTTTTGGGTTCCTCAGACCATTTTTTGGCCCCTCAGCCCATTTTTGGGTTCCTCAGCCATTTTTGGGTTCCTCAACCCATTTTTTGGCCCCTCAGCCCATTTTGGGTTCCTCAGCCCATTTTTGAGTTCCTCAGCCCATTTTTGGGTTCCTCAGCCCATTTTATGGCCCCTCAGCCAATTTTTGGGTTCCTCAGCCCATTTTTGGGTTCCTCAGCCCATTTTTGGGTTCCTCAGCACATTTTTGGGTTCCTCAGCCCATTTTCTGTCCTCTCAGCCCATTTTTGGATTCCTCAGCCCATTTTTGGGTTCCTCAGCCCATTTTTGGCCCCTCAGCCATTTTTGGGGTTCCTCAGCCCATTTTAGGGTTCCTCAGCCCATTTTTTGGCCCCTCAGGACCATTTTTGGGTTCCTCAGCCATTTTTTGGCCCCTCAGACCATTTTTGGGGTCTTCAGCCCATTTTTGGGTTGCCTCAGCCATTTTTTGTCCCTCAGCCCATTTTGGGTTCCTCAGCCCATTTTTGGCCCCTCAGCCCATTTTTGGGTTCCTCAGCCCATTTTTGGGTTCCTCAACCCATTTTTTGGCCCCTCAGCCCATTTTTGGGTTCCTCAGCCCATTTTTGAGTTCCTCAGCCCATTTTTGGGTTCCTCAGCCCATTTTATGGCCCCTCAGCCAATTCTTGGGTTCCTCAGCCCATTTTGGGTTCCTCAGCACATTTTTGGGTTCCTCAGCACTTTTTTGGGTTCCTCAGCCCATTTTCTGTCCCCTCAGCCCATTTTTGAGATCCTCAGCCCATTTTTTGGCCCCTCAGCCCATTTTTTGGATCCTCAGCCCATTTTTGGGTTCCTCAGCCATTTTTGGGTTCTCAGCCCATTTTTTGGCCCCTCAGCCCATTTTTGGGTTCCTCAGCCCATTTTTGGGTTCCTCAGCTCATTTTTTGGCCCCTCAGCCCATTTTTGGGTTCCTCAGCCCATTTTTGGGTTCCTCAGCCATTTTTAGGTTCCTCAGCCCATGTTTTGAGCCCCTCAGCCCATTTTTGGGTTCCCTCAGCCATTTTTGGGTTCCTCAGCCATTTTTTGGCCCCTCAGACCATTTTTGGGTTCCTCAGCCCATTTTTGGGTTCCTCAGCTCATTTTTTGGTTCCTCAGCCCATTTTTGGGTTCCTCAGACCATTTTTGGGTTCCTCAGACCATTTTCTGTCCCCTCAGCCCATTTTTGAGATCCTCAGCCATTTTTTGGCCCCTCAGCCCATTTTCGGGTTCCTCAGTTCATTTTTGTGTTCCTCAGCCCATTTTTTGCGCCCTCAGCCATTTTGGATTCCTCAGCCATTTTTGGGTTCCTCAGCCCATTTTTTGGCCCTCAGCCCATTTTTGGTTCCTCAGCCCATTTTAAGGTGTCCTCAGCACATTTTTTGGCCCCTAAGGCCCATTTTTGGGTTCCTCAGCCCATTTTTGGCCCCTCAGACCATTTTTGGGGTCTTCAGCCCATTTTTGGTTCCTCAGCCCATTTTTTGTCCCCTCAGCCCATTTTTGGGTTCCTCAGCCATTTTTTGGCCCCTCAGCCCATTTTTTGGGTTCCTCAGCCCATTTTTTGGTTCCTCAGCCCATTTTTTGGCCCCTCAGCCATTTTTGTGTTCCTCAGCCCATTTTTGGGTTCCTCAACCCATTTTTTGGCCCCTCAGCCCATTTTTGGGTTCCTCAGCCCATTTTTGGGTTCCTCAGCCCATTTTTAGGTTCCTCAGCCCATGTTTTGAGCCCCCATTTTTGGGTTCCTCAGCCCATTTTTGGGTTCCTCAGCCCATTTTTTGGCCCTCAGACCATTTTTGGGTTCCTCAGCCCATTTTTGGGTTCCTCAGCTCATTTTTTGGTTCCTCAGCCCATTTTTGGGTTCCTCAGACCATTTTTGGGTTCCTCAGACCATTTTTTGGCCCCTCAGCCCATTTTTGGGTTCCTCAGCCCATTTTTGGGTTCCTCAGTCCATTTTTTGGTTCCTCAGCCCATTTTTGGTTTCCTCATCACACTTTTGGATTCTTCAATCCATTTTTTGGGTACCTCTACCCATATGGGGTTTCTAAAGCCCATTTTTGGACTCCTAAGCCAAGTTTGGGGTTTCTGAATCCATTTCTTGGTCCTCAATCCATTTTTGGAGTACGCAGCCCATTTTTGGGTTCTTCAATCCATTTTTCGGTTCCTCAGCCCATTTTTGGGTTCCTCAACCATGTTTGGGTTCCTCAGCCTGTTTTTGGGTTCCTCAATCTATTTTGGGTGTCTCACCCCGTTTTTGGATTCCTCAGCTTTTTTGTGTTCGTCAATCCATTTTTGGGTTTCTGATCCAATTTTTGGTTCTTCAGCTCCTTTTTCTCTCCACTCTGCAGCCCTCTCTGTAGCCCATTTCTTGCTCCTTTTTTTCCTCCTATCGAACCGCATGGCTAGACTCAGTCGAACTTCTGGTGCCCCCTAGAGAGCCCTTATCTCTCCCCTTAGGATCCCGCTGTGGAGTCACTTGCAGAGCACGTATCGACCCCTCTCTAACCCATACGCTGTCCCCTTTTCAACTCATATCATGCCCTTTTTCACCCCCGTGGAACCCCCTACAGAGCTGCCATCCCAGCCGATATGTCCCGCTTATGGAGCCCCCTCTAGAGCCCCTCTTTCACACTTTCTCTCTCCTATGGTGCCTTCTAGAGAGGTGCTATCACTCTTCCTCTGTCCCTCCTATGGAGTCCCTTCTACGGGCGTTATCGTGCCCTGTAGTTGGCATAAGGCGCCACATCTAGGGCCCCCATCTCTCTCTGTCTCCCCTTCGGACCTGTCTCTAGAGTCCCTATCACGCTCTCAATGTCCCTCCTATGGAGCCCCTTTAACAGCCCTTATCGCACCCTCTGTTGCGTTTCGGGTGCGACCTACGGAGAGCTCCCATAATGGCCAAAAAGTGCCGCATATGGAGTTTGCTATGGAGCCCCTATCTCGCTCTTTTTCTTCCCCATGGAGTCTCCTAGAGAGGTGTTTTCACTGTCCCTGTGTCCCTCCTACGGAGTCCCTTCTACGACCATTACCGCGCCCTGCAGTGGGCTTATGGCGCCCCCTTCAGAGCCCCTATCTTGCTCTGTTTCACCAATGGAGATCTGTATAGAACCCGTTTGGGGCTCCCTATATCCCAACTATGGAGCCACTTATGGAGCCCCTATCATATCCTACGTCGCCCTCATGGAAGCCCCTGTAGATTTCCTATCATGGCTAATAAGTCCCACAAGTGGTGCCCTCTCTAGAGACCTTATCTCGCTTATTGTCTCCTGTAGGCAGCACTCTATTGAGCCCCCTTCACCTTCCCTACGGAACCCATTAAACAGCCCTTATCGCCTCCTGTATTGTGCCTACAGAGAACTCTATAGTGCCCCTAAGTTCCTGATATTTTGCCCCCTTGTAAGAGCACTTAGCACATCCTCTGTACCCCTATTACATCTTCCTACAAAGACCCTCTCATGCCCTGTCTTGCACCCATGGAAACGTCTATAGAGCTCCCCTCACGACCAATAAGTCCAACATACGGAGCCCCTTTCTTTTGCTCTTTGTCTCCCTTCTAGAGCTCTATAGAGAGCCCCTATCTCGCCCCCGAGGTCTACGCTATCGAACCCCGATAGAGCCCTTTCTATCCCGAAAGGGGCACCCCCTAGAGACCCTATCACGCCCTGTCTCTCCCTATGGAACCCTCTACACTTGCCCCTATCGTGCCCTTCAAATCCTCGCTGTGGGGTCTTATACATAGTCCTTATCTCGCTCTTGCTCTCTCCCACGGATCTCCCTCTAGATCTTCTATCACCGCCAAGAATTCCCTGCTATCGAGACCCTATCTCTATCTTTCTCTCCACTATGCAGCCCTCTATAGAGCCCGTTTCTTGCTCCCTATCTTCCTCCTATGGAGCCTCTTGTACAGCCTCTACGGCACACTCGGTCGCACTTCTGCTGCCTCCTGGAGAGTCCATATCGCTCCCCTTATGATCCCGCTATGGAGCCCTCCGAAGAGCACCTGTCAAACCCTCTGTACACCTTATGCCACCTATCGCGCCCTGTATCGCCCCCTATAAAGTTCCTATCCCTGCGATAAGTCGCGCATATGGGACCCTCTCTTGAGTCCCTATCTCGCTCTTTGTCTCTCCTATGGAGTCGTCTCTAGAGCCCCTATTACACTCTCAATGTCCCTCCTAACTGAGCCCCTTTTACAGCCAGTTCCAAAGTCACAGAAAAGCAGTTGGTCTGTTCCTGCCCTCTGACAGCAGCAGTCATTTAAATCTTCCTCCATCTCAGCTGTAAACAGCCACATCACTGTAAAACGTCTAGCTGTTGCTCAGAAAAGAAACCTGTCAGACGAGAAATGTTTCACCCTGCAAGATCATCCTCTGCCTTCGTCTGCGCAGCACAAGTAATCAAACGAACTGGTGATCCTCCAGTGAGGAGCGATTCATATTTTCATGTGCTTCCTAGCAGACTCGGGATGCACGGAAGTTTTACATCGAGAGATAAGTCTCTCTGTGTACTGTTAGATCTGAAATCGGTTCCTTGCCGATCGGTTCATCAGGCATCTGTTCATCACATACAGGTACGCCTTCCAGTCTGATTCTTGCCTCGGAGCCGTGCCTTCTCTGCTCTCTTCTGCTGTCTCTGCCACAGCTCTTCCGCATGACCGTAAAACGCGTGCGTCTGGCTGCTACATGAGAACCGATTTAGCCCGCAAGGTCGTTCAGCCGCGGAGGTTGAAACCTCCGGGGAGAGAGCCTGTGTGCCCTGTCTTAGCCGAGCAAGCTCCGCGCGCATTCCTGGGCATTCTCAGCAGACTCTGGTTCAACAGGTTCTTTACACTAAGAGGTAAAGCTGTCTGAGAACTGCTAGCGCTGAAACGTGTTGCTGTCAAAAGTTTTCTTCCTGCACCCGTTTCAAAGCCGCAGAAAAGCAGTCGGTCTGCTCCTTCCTTCCGAGAGCAGCAGTCCTTTGAATCTTCATCCATCTCTGAAGTTAGGAGCCACATCACTGCAGTGGGAATTCTCAGCCGGTGGTGAATCTGTTTCCGTAGAAAGCATTAAATCACTCAAAAAAAAGCTGCAGGTTCTTCAGCGCTTGCCTGTCTCCTCGGAAGACCAACACCCAGGGAATGCATTGTTAACCACCCTGCTTGTCCGCAAGGCTGACAATGTCTGGCACGGGGGAGAGAGGAACTGCAGGTTTTGTCAGAAGGATCTGCCAGTGAAGAGCGCTCACTTTGCTCTTTGAAATGAGGCGCTCCATAGAGGACGACAAGCATTCACAGGAGCTGCAGAAGGTCTCCTTGATGCTTGATCTAGAGAGCATTCGTACTGCCTTAGGGTAGCAAGAGAAGGAGAACAGAAATTGACAGGCACGGCAATGCCCTGAAACGCGGCAGAAGCCTGAGCACAGCCAAGTAAATGCATTAGTCCCCTAGATCCATGCCACGGTCTCTGCTGCTATCTATTGTCCGTTTATGCATACTACAGTCCCTCCGGGAAAGAACTGGTATTTGATTCTATAAAGCCGAGCAGATGTAAAAAAACGGAGACTAGTGATAGCGGCTCTGTAGCGGGCTCCATAAGCGCGATACAGGGCACAATAGGAGCTGTATAAAGGGCTCGGTATTTGAAAAGTGCGACAAGGGGCTGTAGAGGGGGCACTTGCAGGCTGTAGAGGGGCCCACTTGTGAGAGAAGCTCCTGGAGTGGGGTTCCATGAGTGCAACAGTGGGGGGCGACAGGGGCTCTAGAGGGGGCTACGTACAGGGTACACAGGACACTATAACTGCTATACTTGGGACACCATAGCAGGAATTTACATGGTGCGATAGGAGATCTATAGGGGGCTCGGTAAGCTTGATAGGGGCTTTATAAGGTGCTCGTAAGTGGGAGGTGCAAATTAATCAAAAGGCAGCAGGGAGCTTGGTACACATTGCATGCATGCAGTGGCAGGTGTCTGACCTCAGATGAAGACAAGAGCACAGAATTTAGCAGCTGCTAAAATTGGCAGAGCAGATGCTGATAAGAAGCACAGAAAGTATCAGAAAAACAAAAAGGAGGATTTCACAGCGAGCACCAGGGATGATGTGTATGTATACATGCTGAAGCTTTCTGAAAGTCTTCTGGACAAACCAAAGCCTGAATACAAAAGAACTTGCAAAATTAATTAGAAAGAAAAAAACCTTCAATTACGTGTTTTCTACGCCTCATACAGCTACTTAAAAACAAAGTTTCACTTGTGGTAACTGTTCCACACAAAATTGTAATTTTTGACACTAGAATATTCTTCACTGGCAGATCCTTCTACAAAAACTTGCAGTTCCTCTCTCCCCGTCCCAGACATTGCCAGCCTTGCGGACAAGCAGGGTCATTAACAATGCATTCCCTGGGTGTTGGTCTTCCGAGGACACAGGCAAGCGCTGAAGAACCTGCAGCTTTTTTTGAGTGATTTAATGCCTTCTACGGAAACAGATTCACCAGCGGCTGAGAATTCCCACTGCAGTGATGTGGCTGCTAATGGCAGAAATGGATGAAGATTTAAATGACTGCTGCTCTCGGAGGGAAGGAGCAGACCGGCTGCTTTTCTGTGTCTGTGAAACGGGTGCAGGAAGAAAACTTTTGAGCAACGCGTTATAGAGCTAGCAGTTCTCAGACAGCTTTATCTGTTAGTGCAAAGAACCTGTGGAGCCGGAGTCTGCTGAGAATGCCCAGGAATGCGCGCGAAGCTTGTTCGACTAAGCAAGAGCACACAGGCTCTCTCTCCGGAGGTTTCAAACACTGCGGCCGAAGGAGCTTGCGGGGTAGCCGTTTTCCTCTATCAGACAGACCCCGGCGTTTTACAGTCATGCGGAAGAGTTGTGGCAGAGACGGCAGAAGAGAGCAGAGAAGGCACGGCTCGAGAGACAAGAAGCAGACTGGAAGGCGTACCTGTGTGTGATGAACAGATGCAAGCAGCCCCCTCTACAGACCCTTGTCTCACTTTTCAAATACCGAGCCCCTTATACAGCCCCTATTGCGCCCTGTATCGCGCTTATGGAGCCCGCTACAGAGCCCCTATCACTAGTCTCTGGTTTTTTACATCTGCTCGGCTTTATAGAATCAAATACCAGTTCTTTCCCGGAGGGACTGTAGTATGCATAAACGGACAATAGATGGCAGCAGAGACCGTGGCATGGATCTAGGGGACTAATGCCGGGTTTCAGGGCATTGCCGTGCCTGTCAATTTTGGTTCTCCTTCTCTTGCTCCTCTAAGGCAGTACGAATGCTCTCTAGATCAAGCATCAAGGAGACCTTCTGCAGCTCCTGTGAATGCTTGCCATCCTCTATGGAGCGCCTCATTTCAAAGAGCAAAGTGAGCGCACTTCACTGGCAGATCCTCCTACAAAGACCTGCAATTCCTCTCTCCCCCGTGCCAGACATTGTCAGCCTTGCGGCAAGCAGGGTCATTAACAATGCATTCCCTGGGTGTTAGTCTTCCGAGAAGACAGGCAAGCGCTGAAGAACCTGCTGCTTTTATGGAGTGATTTAATGCTTTCTACGGAAACAGATCCACCAGCGGCTGAGAATTCCCACTGCAGTGATGTGGCTCCTAACTGCAGAGATGGATGAAGATTCAAATGACTGCTGCTCTCGGAAGGAAGGAGCAGACCGACTGCTTTTCTGTGTCTGTGAAACGGGTGCAGGAAGAAAACTTTTGACAGCAACACGTTTCAACGCTAGCAGTTCTCAGACACCTCTTAGTGTAAAGAACCAGTTGAACCGGAGTCTGCTGAGAATGCCCAAGAATGCGCGCGGAGCTTGCTCGGCTAAGAAAGGGCACACAGGCTCTCTCCCCGGAGGTTTCAACCTCTGCGGCCGAACGACCTTGCGGCCTAAATCGGTTCTCATGTAGCAGCCAGACGCACGCGTTTTACAGTCATGCGGAAGAGCTGTGGCAGAGACGGCAAAAGAGAGCAGAGAAGGCACGGCTCCGAGGCAAGAATCAGACTGGAAGGCGTACCTGTATGTGATGAACAGATGCCTTGTGAACCGATCGGCAAGGAACCGATTTCAGATCTAACAGTACACAGAGAGATTATCTCTCGACGTAAAGCTTCCGTGCATTCCGAGTCTGCGGAGAAGCACATGAAAATATGAATCGCTCCTCACTGGACTGGGCACAATATCAGGAACTTAGGGGGCACTCGAGGGGCTCTATAGGCACAATACAGGAGGTGATAGGGGCTGTTTAATGGGTTCCGTAGGGAAGGTGAAGGGGGCTCTATAGAGTGCTGCCAACCGGAGACAATAAGCGAGATAAGGTCTCTAGAGAGGGCACCACTTGTGGGACTTATTAGCCATGATAGGAAATCTACAGGGGCTTCCATGAGGGCGACGTAGGATATGATAGGGGCTCCATAAGTGGCTCCATAGCTGGGATATAGGGAGCCCCAAACGAGTTCTATACAGATCTCCATTGGTGAAACAGAGCAAGATAGGGGCTCTGAAGGGGGCGCCATAAGCCCACTGCAGGGCGCGGTAATGGTCGTAGAAGGGACTCCGTAGGAGGGACACAGGGACAGTGAAAACACCTCTCTAGGAGACTCCATGGGGAAGAAAAAGAGCGAGATAGGGGCTCCATAGCAAACTCCATATGCGGCACTTTTTGGCCATTATGGGAGCTCTCCGTAGGTCGCACCCGAAACGCAACAGAGGGTGCGATAAGGGCTGTTAAAGGGGCTCCATAGGAGGGACATTGAGAGCGTGATAGGGACTCTAGAGACAGGTCCGAAGGGGAGACAGAGAGAGATGGGGGCCCTAGATGTGGCGCCTTATGCCAACTACAGGGCACGGTAACGCCCGTAGAAGGGACTCCATAGGAGGGACAGAGGAAGAGTGATAGCACCTCTCTAGAAGGCACCATAGGAGAGAGAAAGTGTGAAAGAGGGGCTCTAGAGGGGGCTCCATAAGCGGGACATATCGGCTGGGATGGCAGCTCTGTAGGGGGTTCCACGGGGGTGAAAAAGGGCATGATATGAGTTGAAAAGGGGACAGCGTATGGGTTAGAGAGGGGTCGATACGTGCTCTGCAAGTGACTCCACAGCGGGATCCTAAGGGGAGAGATAAGGGCTCTCTAGGGAGCACCAGAAGTTCGACTGAGTCTAGCCATGCGGTTCGATAGGAGGAAAAAAAGGAGCAAGAAATGGGCTACAGAGAGGGCTGCAGAGTGGAGAGAAAAAGGAGCTGAAGAACCAAAAATAGGATCAGAAACCCAAAAATGGATTGACGAACACAAAAAAGCTGAGGAATCCAAAAACGGGGTGAGACACCCAAAAATAGATTGAGGAACCCAAAAACAGGCTGAGGAACCCAAACATGGTTGAGGAACCCAAAAATGGGCTGAGGAACCGAAAAATGGATTGAAGAACCCAAAAATGGGCTGCGTACTCCAAAAATGGATTGAGGGACCAAGAAATGGATTCAGAAACCCCAAACTTGGCTTAGGAGTCCAAAAATGGGCTTTAGAAACCCCATATGGGTAGAGGTACCCAAAAAATGGATTGAAGAATCCAAAAGTGTGATGAGGAAACCAAAAATGGGCTGAGAAACCCAAAAAATGGATTGAGAAAAAAAAAAATTATTCAGGAACCCAAAAAAGGAATGAGTGACCCAGAAATGGATTCAGGAAACCAAAAATGGGCTGAGGAAGCCAAAAATGCGTTCAGGAAACCAAAAGTGGGTTGAAGAACACAAAAATGGATTTAGGAACCCAAAAATGGAGTGAGGAACCCAAAAAGCGAGTGAGGAAACCTAAAATGGATTGAGAAACCCAAAAATTGGCTGAGAAAACAAAAATGTCCTGAGGAACACAAAAAAGGGCTCAGGAACCAAAAAACAGTGTGAAGAACCCAAAAATGGATTGAGGAACCCAAAAATGGATTGAGGAAAAGAAAAATTGGTTGAGGAACCCAAAAACGGGTTCAGGAAACCAAAAATGGGCAGAAGAACCAAAAAATGGATTGAGGAGCCCAAAAATGAGTTGAGGAGCGCAAAACTGGATTGAGGAAACAAAAAATGGTTTGACGAAGCCTAAAATAGGCCCAGGAACACAAAAATGGATTGAGGAACCGAAAAATGGATTGAGGAACCCAAAAATGGATTGAGGAACCCAAAAATGGATTGAGGAAAAAAAAAATTGGTTGAGAAACCCAAAAACGGGTTCAGGAAACCAAAAATGGGCAGAAGAACAAAAAAATGGATTGAGGAGCCCAAAAATGAGTTGAGGATCCCAAAACTGGATTGAGGAAACAAAAAATGGTTTGAAGAAGCATAAAATAGGCCCAGGAACACAAAAATGGATTGAGGAACCCAAAAATGGATCGAGGAACCCAAAAATGGGCTGAGGAACCAAAAATGGGCTGAAGAACCCCAAAATCGGCTGAGGAACCAAAAAATGGATTGGGGAAACCAAAAATAGGCTCAGGAACCCGAAAATGGGCTGAGGAACCTATAAATGGGCTGAAGAACCCAAATATGGATTGAGAAACCCAAAAATAGGCTCAGGAACCCGAAAATGGGCTCAGGAACACAAAAATGTATTGAGGAACCCTAAAATGGATTCCAGAATCCAAGAATGGGCTGAAGAACCTAAAAATGGATTGAGGAGCCCCAAAATGAGCTGAGGAACCCATAAATGGATTTAGGAACCCCAAAATGGGCTCAGAAATCCAAAAATGGCCTGAAGAACCCAAAAATGCATTGAGGAAACCAAAACTGGGCTCAGGAATCCAAACATGGATTGAAGAACCCAAAAATGCGCTGAAGAATCTAAAAATGGATTGAGGTACCCAAAAATGGTCTGAGGAAACAAAAAATGGGTTGAGGAACTCAAAAATGACCTGAAGAACACAAAAATGAATTGGCGAACCCAAAAATGGATTGAGGAAAACAAAAATTGGCTCTGGAAACCAAAACTGTATTGAGGAACACCCAAAATGGATTGAGGAACCCAAAAATGGTTTCAGGAACCCAAAAATGGGCTGAAGAACCCAAAAATGGATTGAGGAAACCAATCCTCCATCCATATTTCGTTTCTTCAAACCATATTTGGTTTCCTCAATCCATATTTTGTCCGTCAATCCATTTTTGGGTCCCTCAGCCCATTCTTCGGTTCCTCAATCCATTGTTGGCTTCCTGAGCCCATTTTTGGGTTCCAAAATCCATTTTTGCGTTCTTCAGCCCATTTTGGGGTTCCTTCAAAGCCATTTTTGGGTTCTTCAGTTCATTATTGGGTTCCTCAGCCCATTTTTGGGTTCCTCAATCCATTTCTGGGTTCCTCAATCAGTTTTTGGGTTCCTCAGCCGATTTTTGGGTTCCTCAATCAATTTTTGGGTTCCTCGGCGCATTTTTGGTTTCCTCAATCCATTTTTGGGTTGTTCAGTCTACTTTTGGGTTCCTCAGT
>JAUMJL010002755.1:0-32691 GCA_033558185.1 Dromococcyx pavoninus
GTTCCTCAATCCATTATTGGTTTCTTCAATCTATTTTTGGGTTCCCCAATACATTTTTATTTTCTCAATCCATTTTTGGGTCCCCCAATGCATTTTTGGGTCCCTCAATCCATTTTTGGGTCTTTTAGTCCATTTTTGGGCCCCTCAGTCCATTCCTGGGTTCCTCAAACCGTTTTTGTTTTCCTCAACCCATTTTTGGCTCCCTCAATCCAGTTTTGGGTTCCTCAATCCATTTTTGGGTCCTTCGGCCCATTTTTGGGTCCCTCAATCCATTTTTGGTTTCCTCAATCCATTTTTGGGTCCTTCGGCCCATTTTTGGGTCCCTCAATCCATTTTTGGTTTCCTCGATCCATTTCCTGGTCCCTCAATCCATTTTTGGGTTGCTCAATCCATTTTGGTACCCTCGATCCATTTTTGGGTTCCTCAATCCATTTTTGGGTTACACAAACAATTTTTGGGTTCCTCAATCTATTTTTTGGTTCCTCGATTCACTTTTGTGCCCCTCGACCCATTTTATGGTTTCACAATCAGCTTTTGGGTCCCTCATCTGATTTTCGGTCCCTCCATCCAATTTTGCGTTCCTCAATCCATTGTTGGGTTCCTCAATCCATTTTTCGGTTCCTCAATCCATTTTTTGATTCATCAATCCATTTTTTGGGTTCTCACTACACTTTTTGTTCCCTCGGCCCATATTTTGGTTTCCTCGGCCCATTTTTGGATTCCTCAATCCATTTTTGTTTCCCTCAGCCTATTTTTAGGTTTTTCAATCCATTTTTTGAGTCCGTAGACCCTTTTTCGGTTCCTCAATCCATTTTTGGGTCCCTCAATCCATTTTTGGTTTCCTCAATCCATTTTTGGGTCCTTCGGCCCATTTTTGGGTCCCTCAATCCATTTTTGGTTTCCTCGATCCATTTCCTGGTCCTCAATCCATTTTTGGGTTGCTCAATCCATTTTTGGTACCCTCGATCCATTTTTGGGTTCCTCAATCCATTTTTGGGTTACACAAACAATTTTTGGGTTCCTCAATCTATTTTTTGGTTCCTCGATTCACTTTTGTGCCCCTCGACCCATTTTACAGTTTCACAATCAGGTTTTGGGTCCCTCATCTGATTTTTCGGTCCCTCCATCCAATTTTGGGTTCCTCAATCCATTTTTCGGTTCCTCAATCCATTTTTCGGTTCCTCAATCCATTTTTTGATTCATCAATCCATTTTTTGAGTTCTCACTGCACTTTTTGTTCCCTCGGCCCATATTTTGGTTTCCTCCGCCCATTTTTGAATTCCTCAATCCATTTTTGGGTCCCTCAATATATTTTTGGGTTCCTCAGCCCGTTTTTGGTTTCCTCGATCCATTTCTGGGTCCTTCAATCCATTTTTGGGTAACAAAATAAATGTTTGGTTTCCTAAGCCCACTTTTGGGTTCCTCAATCCATTTTTGGTCCCTCAATCCATTTTTGGGTCGCTCAATCCATTTTTGGGTCCCTCGATCCATTTTTGGGTCCCTCAATCCATTTTTGGTTTCCTCGATCCATTTCCTGGTCCCTCAATCCATTTTTGGGTTGCTCAATCCATTTTTGGTACCCTCGATCCATTTTTGGGTTCCTCAATCCATTTTTGGGTTACACAAACAATTTTTGGGTTCCTCAATCTATTTTTTGGTTCCTCGATTCACTTTTGTGCCCCTCGACCCATTTTACGGTTTCACAATCAGCTTTTGGGTCCCTCATCTGATTTTTTCGGTCCCTCCATCCAATTTTGCATTCCTCAATCCATTTTTGGAGCCCTTAGCCCATTTTGGGGTTCTTCTATCCATTTTTGGGTTCCTCAATCATTATTGGTTTCTTCAATCTATTTTTGGGTTCCCCAATACATTTTTATTTTCTCAATCCATTTTTGGGTCCTGCAATCCATTTTTGGGTCCCCCAATGCATTTTTGGGTCCCTCAATCCATTTTTGGGTCTTTTAGTCCATTTTTGGGCCCCTCAGTCCATTCCTGGGTTCCTCAAACCATTTTTGTTTTCCTCAACCCATTTTTGGGTCCCTCAATCCAGTTTTGGGTTCCTCAATCCATTTTTGGGTCCTTCGGCCCATTTTTGGGTCCCTCAATCCATTTTTGGATTCCTCAATCCATTTTTGTTCCCTCAGCCTATTTTTAGGTTTTTCAATCCATTTTTTGAGTCCGTAGATCCTTTTTTCAGTTCCTCAATCCATTTTTGGGTCCCTCAATCCATTTTTCGTTCCCTCAATCCATTTTTGGTTCCCTCAGCTAATTTTTGGGTTCCTAAATCCATTTTGGTTCCCTAAAACCATGTTTGGGTTCCTGAATCCATTTTAGGGTCCCTCAGCCTATTTTTGGGTTCCTCAATCCATTTTTGGAGCCCTTAGCCCATTTTGGGGTTCTTCTATCCATTTTTGGGTTCCTCAATCCATTATTGGTTTCTTCAATCTATTTTTGGGTTCCCCAATACATTTTTATTTTCTCAATCCATTTTTGGGTCCTGCAATCCATTTTTGGGTCCCCCAATGCATTTTTGGGTCCCTCAATCCATTTTTGGGTCTTTTAGTCCATTTTTGGGCCCCTCAGTCCATTCCTGGGTTCCTCAAACCGTTTTTGTTTTCCTCACCCATTTTTGGGTCCCTCAATCCAGTTTTGGGTTCCTCAATCCATTTTTGGGTCCTTCGGCCCATTTTTGGGTCCCTCAATCCATTTTGGTTTCCTCGATCCATTTCCTGGTCCTCAATCCATTTTTGGGTTGCTCAATCCATTTTTGGTACCCTCGATCCATTTTTGGGTTCCTCAATCCATTTTTGGGTTACACAAACAATTTTTGGGTTCCTCAATCTATTTTTTGGTTCCTCGATTCACTTTTGTGCCCCTCGACCCATTTTCCGGTTTCACAATCAGCTTTTGGGTCCCTCATCTGATTTTTCGGTCCCTCCATCCAATTTTGCGTTCCTCAATCCATTGTTGGGTTCCTCAATCCATTTTTCGGTTCCTCAATCCATTTTTTGATTCATCGATCCATTTTTTGGGTTCTCACTACACTTTTTGTTCCCTCGGCCCATATTTTGGTTTCCTCGGCCCATTTTTGGATTCCTCAATCCATTTTTGTTTCCCTCAGCCTATTTTTAGGATTTTCAATCCATTTTTTGAGTCCGTAGACCCTTTTTCGGTTCCTCAATCCATTTTTGGGTCCCTCAATCCATTTTTCATTCCCTCAATCCATTTTTGGTTCCCTCAGCTAATTTTTGGGTTCCTAAATCCATTTTTGGTTCCCTAAAACCATGTTTGGGTTCCTGAATCCATTTTAGGGTCCCTCAGCCTATTTTTGGGTTCCTCAATCCATTTTTGGAGCCCTTAGCCCATTTTGGGTTCTTCTATCCATTTTTGGGTTCCTCAATCCATTATTGGTTTCTTCAATCTATTTTTGGGTTCCCCAATACATTTTTATTTTCTCAATCCATTTTTGGGTCCTGCAATCCATTTTTTGGGTCCCCCAATGCATTTTTGGGTCCCTCAATCCATTTTTGGGTCTTTTAGTCCATTTTTGGGCCCCTCAGTCCATTCCTGGGTTCCTCAAACCGTTTTTGTTTTCCTCAACCCATTTTTGGGTCCCTCAATCCAGTTTTGGGTTCCTCAATCCATTTTTGGGTCCTTCGGCCCATTTTTGGGTCCCTCAATCCATTTTTGGTTTCCTCAATCCATTTTTGGGTCCCTCGATCCATTTTTGGGTCCCTCAATCCATTTTTGGTTTCCTCGATCCATTTCCTGGTCCCTCAATCCATTTTTGGGTTGCTCAATCCATTTTTGGTACCCTCGATCCATTTTTGGGTTCCTCAATCCATTTTTGGGTTACACAAACAATTTTTGGGTTCCTCAATCTATTTTTTGGTTCCTCGATTCACTTTTGTGCCCCTCGACCCATTTTACGGTTTCACAATCAGCTTTTGGGTCCCTCATCTGATTTTTCGGTCCCTCCATCCAATTTTGCATTCCTCAATCCATTTTTGGAGCCCTTAGCCCATTTTGGGGTTCTTCTATCCATTTTTGGGTTCCTCAATCCATTATTGGTTTCTTCAATCTATTTTTGGGTTCCCCAATACATTTTTATTTTCTCAATCCATTTTTGGGTCCTGCAATCCATTTTTGGGTCCCCCAATGCATTTTTGGGTCCCTCAATCCATTTTTGGGTCTTTTAGTCCATTTTTGGGCCCCTCAGTCCTTTCCTGGGTTCCTCAAACCGTTTTTGTTTTCCTCAACCCATTTTTGGGTCCCTCAATCCAGTTTTGGGTTCCTCAATCCATTTTTGGGTCCTTCGGCCCATTTTTGGGTCCCTCAATCCATTTTTGGATTCCTCAATCCATTTTTGTTTCCCCAAGCCTATTTTTAGGTTTTTCAATCCATTTTTTGAGTCGGTAGATCCTTTTTTCAGTTCCTCAATCCATTTTTGGGTCCCTCAATCCATTTTTCGTTCCCTCAATCCATTTTTGGTTCCCTCAGCTAATTTTTGGGTTCCTAAATCCATTTTTGGTTCCCTAAAACCATGTTTGGGTTCCTGAATCCATTTTAGGGTCCCTCAGCCTATTTTTGGTTCCTCAAATCATTTTTGGAGCCCTTAGCCCATTTTGGGGTTCTTCTATCCATTTTTGGGTTCCTCAATCCATTATTGGTTTCTTCAGTCTATTTTTGGGTTCCCCAATACATTTTATTTTCTCAATCCATTTTTGGGTCCTGCAATCCATTTTTGGGTCCCCCAATGCATTTTTGGGTCCCTCAATCCATTTTTGGGTCTTTTAGTCCATTTTGGGCCCCTCAGTCCATTCCTGGGTTCCTCAAACCGTTTTTGTTTTCCTCAACCCATTTTTGGGTCCCTCAATCCAGTTTTGGGTTCCTCAATCCATTTTTGGGTCTTCGGCCCATTTTTGGGTCCCTCAATCCATTTTTGGTTTCCTCAATCCATTTTTGGGTCCTTCGGCCCATTTTTGGGTCCCTCAATCCATTTTTGGTTTCCTCGATCCATTTCCTGGTCCCTCAATCCATTTTTGGGTTGCTCAATCCATTTTTGGTACCCTCGATCCATTTTTGGGTTCCTCAATCCATTTTTGGGTTACACAAACAATTTTTGGGTTCCTCAATCTATTTTTTGGTTCCTCGATTCACTTTTGTGCCCCTCGACCCATTTTATGGTTTCACAATCAGCTTTTGGGTCCCTCATCTGATTTTTCGGTCCCTCCATCCAATTTTGCGTTCCTCAATCCATTGTTGGGTTCCTCAATCCATTTTTCGGTTCCTCAATCCATTTTTTGATTCATCAATCCATTTTTTGGGTTCTCACTACACTTTTTGTTCCCTCGGCCCATATTTTGGTTTCCTCGGCCCATTTTTGGATTCCTCAATCCATTTTTGTTTCCCTCAGCCTATTTTTAGGTTTTTCAATCCATTTTTTGAGTCCGTAGATCCTTTTTTCAGTTCCTCAATCCATTTTTGGGTCCCTCAATCCATTTTTCGTTCCCTCAATCCATTTTGGTTCCCTCAGCTAATTTTTGGGTCCTAAATCCATTTTTGGTTCCCTAAAACCATGTTTGGGTTCCTGAATCCATTTTAGGGTCCCTCAGCCTATTTTTGGGTTCCTCAATCCATTTTTGGAGCCCTTAGCCCATTTTGGGGTTCTTCTATCCATTTTTGGGTTCCTCAATCCATTATTGGTTTCTTCAATCTATTTTTGGGTTCCCCAATACATTTTTATTTTCTCAATCCATTTTTGGGTCCTGCAATCCATTTTTGGGTCCCCCAATGCATTTTTGGGTCCCTCAATCCATTTTTGGGTCTTTTAGTCCATTTTTGGGCCCCTCAGTCCATTCCTGGGTTCCTCAAACCGTTTTTGTTTTCCTCAACCCATTTTTGGGTCCCTCAATCCAGTTTTGGGTTCCTCAATCCATTTTTGGGTCCTTCGGCCCATTTTTGGGTCCCTCAATCCATTTTTGGTTTCCTCGATCCATTTCCTGGTCCCTCAATCCATTTTTGGGTTGCTCAATCCATTTTTGGTACCCTCGATCCATTTTTGGGTTCCTCAATCCATTTTTGGGTTACACAAACAATTTTTGGGTTCCTCAATCTATTTTTTGGTTCCTCGATTCACTTTTGTGCCCCTCGACCCTTTTTACGGTTTCACAATCAGCTTTTGGGTCCCTCATCTGATTTTTCGGTTCCTCCATCCAATTTTGCGTTCCTCAATCCATTGTTGGGTTCCTCAATCCATTTTTCGGTTCCTCAATCCATTTTTTGATTCATCAATCCATTTTTTGGGTTCTCACTACACTTTTTGTTCCCTCGGCCCATATTTTGGTTTCCTCGGCCCATTTTTGGATTCCTCAATCCATTTTTGTTTCCCTCAGCCTATTTTTAGGTTTTTCAATCCATTTTTTGAGTCTGTAGATTTTTCGGTTCCTCAATCCATTTTTGGGTCCCTCAATCCATTTTTCATTCCCTCAATCCATTTTTGGTTCCCTCAGCTAATTTTTGGGTTCCTAAATCCATTTTTGGTTCCCTAAAAACCATGTTTGGGTTCCTGAATCCATTTTAGGGTCCCTCAGCCTATTTTTGGGTTCCTCAATCCATTTTTGGAGCCCTTAGCCCATTTTGGGTTCTTCTATCCATTTTTGGGTTCCTCAATCCATTATTGGTTTCTTCAATCTATTTTTGGGTTCCCCAATACATTTTTATTTTCTCAATCCATTTTTGGGTCCTGCAATCCATTTTTGGGTCCCCCAATGCATTTTTGGGTCCCTCAATCCATTTTTGGGTCTTTTAGTCCATTTTTGGGCCCCTCAGTCCATTCCTGGGTTCCTCAAACCGTTTTTGTTTTCCTCAACCCATTTTTGGGTCCCTCAATCCAGTTTTGGGTTCCTCAATCCATTTTTGGGTCCTTCGGCCCATTTTTGGGTCCCTCAATCCATTTTTGGTTTCCTCGATCCATTTCCTGGTCCCTCAATCCATTTTTGGGTTGCTCAATCCATTTTTGGTACCCTCGATCCATTTTTGGGTTCCTCAATCCATTTTTGGGTTACACAAACAATTTTTGGGTTCCTCAATCTATTTTTTGGTTCCTCGATTCACTTTTGTGCCCCTCGACCCTTTTTACGGTTTCACAATCAGCTTTTGGGGTCCCTCATCTGATTTTTCGGTTCCTCCATCCAATTTTGCGTTCCTCAATCCATTGTTGGGTTCCTCAATCCATTTTTCGGTTCCTCAATCCATTTTTTGATTCATCAATCCATTTTTTGAGTTCTCACTGCACTTTTTGTTCCCTCGGCCCATATTTTGGTTTCCTCGGCCCATTTTTGGATTCCTCAATCCATTTTTGTTTCCCTCAGCCTATTTTTAGGTTTTTCAATCCATTTTTTGAGTCCGTAGACCCTTTTTCGGTTCCTCAATCCATTTTTGGGTCCCTCAATCCATTTTTCATTCCCTCAATCCATTTTTGGTTCCCTCAGCTAATTTTTGGGTTCCTAAATCCATTTTTGGTTCCCTAAAACCATGTTTGGGTTCCTGAATCCATTTTAGGGTCCCTCAGCCTATTTTTGGGTTCCTCAATCCATTTTTGGAGCCCTTAGCCCATTTTGGGTTCTTCTATCCATTTTTGGGTTCCTCAATCCATTATTGGTTTCTTCAATCTATTTTTGGGTTCCCCAATACATTTTTATTTTCTCAATCCATTTTTGGGTCCTGCAATCCATTTTTGGGGTCCCCCAATGCATTTTTGGGTCCCTCAATCCATTTTTGGGTCTTTTAGTCCATTTTTGGGCCCCTCAGTCCATTCCTGGGTTCCTCAAACCGTTTTTCTTTTCCTCAACCCATTTTTGGCTCCCTCAATCCAGTTTTGGGTTCCTCAATCCATTTTTGGGTCCTTCGGCCCATTTTTGGGTCCCTCAATCCATTTTTGGTTTCCTCAATCCATTTTTGGGTCCTTCGGCCCATTTTTGGGTCCCTCAATCCATTTTTGGTTTCCTCGATCCATTTCCTGGTCCCTCAATCCATTTTTGGGTTGCTCAATCCATTTTTGGTACCCTCGATCCATTTTTGGGTTCCTCAATCCATTTTTGGGTTACACAAACAATTTTTGGGTTCCTCAATCTATTTTTTGGTTCCTCGATTCACTTTTGTGCCCCTCGACCCATTTTACGGTTTCACAATCAGCTTTTGGGTCCCTCATCTGATTTTTCGGTCCCTCCATCCAATTTTGGGTTCCTCAATCCATTGTTGGGTTCCTCAATCCATTTTTCGGTTCCTCAATCCATTTTTTGATTCATCAATCCATTTTTTGAGTTCTCACTGCACTTTTTGTTCCCTCGGCCCATATTTTGGTTTCCTCGGCCCATTTTTGGATTCCTCAATCCATTTTTGGGTCCCTCAATATATTTTTGGGTTCCTCAGCCCGTTTTTGGTTTCCTCGATCCATTTCTTGGTCCTTCAATCCATTTTTGGGTAACAAAATAAATGTTTGGTTTCCTAAGCCCACTTTTGGGTTCCTCAATCCATTTTTGGTCCCTCAATCCATTTTTGGGTCGCTCAATCCATTTTTGGGTCCCTCGATCCATTTTTGGGTCCCTCAATCCATTTTTGGGTTCCTCGATTCATTTTTGTGCCCCTCGACCCATTTTCCGGTTTCACAATCAGGTTTTGGTTCCCTAATCTGATTTTCCGGTCCCTCCATCCAATTTTGCGTTCCTCAATCCATTGTTGGGTTCCTCAATCCATTTTTCGGTTCCTCAATCCATTTTTTGATTCATCAATCCATTTTTTGAGTTCTCACTACACTTTTTGTTTCCTCGGCCCATATTTTGGTTTCCTCGGCCCATTTTTGGATTCCTCAATCCATTTTTGTTTCCCTCAGCCTATTTTTAGGTTTTTCAATCCATTTTTTGAGTCCGTAGATCCTTTTTTCAGTTCCTCAATCCATTTTTGGGTCCCTCAATCCATTTTTCGTTCCCTCAATCCATTTTTGGTTCCCTCAGCTAATTTTTGGGTTCCTAAATCCATTTTTGGTTCCCTAAAACCATGTTTGGGTTCCTGAATCCATTTTAGGGTCCCTCAGCCTATTTTTGGGTTCCTCAATCCATTTTTGGAGCCCTTAGCCCATTTTGGGGTTCTTCTATCCATTTTTGGGTTCCTCAATCCATTATTGGTTTCTTCAATCTATTTTTGGGTTCCCCAATACATTTTTATTTTCTCAATCCATTTTTGGGTCCTGCAATCCATTTTTGGGTCCCCCAATGCATTTTTGGGTCCCTCAATCCATTTTTGGGTCTTTTAGTCCATTTTTGGGCCCCTCAGTCCATTCCTGGGTTCCTCAAACCGTTTTTGTTTTCCTCAACCCATTTTTGGGTCCCTCAATCCAGTTTTGGGTTCCTCAATCCATTTTTGGGTCCTTCGGCCCATTTTTGGGTCCCTCAATCCATTTTTGGTTTCCTCGATCCATTTCCTGGTCCCTCAATCCATTTTTGGGTTGCTCAATCCATTTTTGGTACCCTCGATCCATTTTTGGGTTCCTCAATCCATTTTTGGGTTACACAAACAATTTTTGGGTTCCTCAATCTATTTTTTGGTTCCTCGATTCACTTTTGTGCCCCTCGACCCTTTTTACGGTTTCACAATCAGCTTTTGGGTCCCTCATCTGATTTTTCGGTTCCTCCATCCAATTTTGCGTTCCTCAATCCATTGTTGGGTTCCTCAATCCATTTTTCGGTTCCTCAATCCATTTTTTGATTCATCAATCCATTTTTTGGGTTCTCACTACACTTTTTGTTCCCTCGGCCCATATTTTGGTTTCCTCGGCCCATTTTTGGATTCCTCAATCCATTTTTGTTTCCCTCAGCCTATTTTTAGGTTTTTCAATCCATTTTTTGAGTCTGTAGACCCTTTTTCGGTTCCTCAATTCATTTTTGGGTCCCTCAATCCATTTTTCATTCCCTCAATCCATTTTTGGTTCCCTCAGCTAATTTTTGGGTTCCTAAATCCATTTTTGGTTCCCTAAAACCATGTTTGGGTTCCTGAATCCATTTTAGGGTCCCTCAGCCTATTTTTGGGTTCCTCAATCCATTTTTGGAGCCCTTAGCCCATTTTGGGTTCTTCTATCCATTTTTGGGTTCCTCAATCCATTATTGGTTTCTTCAATCTATTTTTGGGTTCCCCAATACATTTTTATTTTCTCAATCCATTTTTGGGTCCTGCAATCCATTTTTGGGTCCCCCAATGCATTTTTGGGTCCCTCAATCCATTTTTGGGTCTTTTAGTCCATTTTTGGGCCCCTCAGTCCATTCCTGGGTTCCTCAAACCGTTTTTGTTTTCCTCAACCCATTTTTGGGTCCCTCAATCCAGTTTTGGTTTCCTCAATCCATTTTTGGGTCCTTCGGCCCATTTTTGGGTCCCTCAATCCATTTTTGGTTTCCTCAATCCATTTTTGGGTCCTTCGGCCCATTTTTGGGTCCCTCAATCCATTTTTGGTTTCCTCGATCCATTTCCTGGTCCCTCAATCCATTTTTGGGTTGCTCAATCCATTTTTGGTACCCTCGATCCATTTTTGGGTTCCTCAATCCATTTTTGGGTTACACAAACAATTTTTGGGTTCCTCAATCTATTTTTTGGTTCCTCGATTCACTTTTGTGCCCCTCGACCCATTTTACGGTTTCACAATCAGGTTTTGGGTCCCTCATCTGATTTTTCGGTCCCTCCATCCAGTTTTGGGTTCCTCAATCCATTGTTGGGTTCCTCAATCCATTTTTCGGTTCCTCAATCCATTTTTTGATTCATCAATCCATTTTTTGAGTTCTCACTGCACTTTTTGTTCCCTCGGCCCATATTTTGGTTTCCTCGGCCCATTTTTGGATTCCTCAATCCATTTTTGGGTCCCTCAATATATTTTTGGGTTTCTCAGCCCGTTTTTGGTTTCCTCGATCCATTTCTTGGTCCTTCAATCCATTTTTGGGTAACAAAATAAATGTTTGGTTTCCTAAGCCCACTTTTGGGTTCCTCAATCCATTTTTGGTCCCTCAATCCATTTTTGGGTCGCTCAATCCATTTTTGGGTCCCTCGATCCATTTTTGGGTCCCTCAATCCATTTTTGGGTTCCTCGATTCATTTTTGTGCCCCTCGACCCATTTTCCGGTTTCACAATCAGGTTTTGGGTCCCTAATCTGATTTTCCGGTCCCTCCATCCAATTTTGCGTTCCTCAATCCATTGTTGGGTTCCTCAATCCATTTCTCGGTTCCTCAATCCATTTTTTGATTCATCAATCCATTTTTTGAGTTCTCACTACACTTTTTGTTCCCTCGGCCCATATTTTGGTTTCCTCGGCCCATTTTTGGATTCCTCAATCCATTTTTGTTTCCCTCAGCCTATTTTTAGGTTTTTCAATCCATTTTTTGATTCCGTAGATCCTTTTTTCAGTTCCTCAATCCATTTTTGGGTCCCTCAATCCATTTTTCGTTCCCTCAATCCATTTTTGGTTCCCTCAGCTAATTTTTGGGTTCCTAAATCCATTTTTGGTTCCCTAAAACCATGTTTGGGTTCCTGAATCCATTTTAGGGTCCCTCAGCCTATTTTTGGGTTCCTCAATCCATTTTTGGAGCCCTTAGCCCATTTTTGGGTTCTTCTATCCATTTTTGGGTTCCTCAATCCATTATTGGTTTCTTCAATCTATTTTTGGGTTCCCCAATACATTTTTATTTTCTCAATCCATTTTTGGGTCCTGCCATCAATTTTTGGGTCCCCCAATGCATTTTTGGGTCCCTCAATCCATTTTTGGGTCTTTTAGTCCATTTTTGGGCCCCTCAGTCCATTCCTGGGTTCCTCAAACCGTTTTTGTTTTCCTCAACCCATTTTTGGGTCCCTCAATCCAGTTTTGGGTTCCTCAATCCATTTTTGGGTCCTTTGGCCCATTTTTGGGTTCCTCAATCCATTTTTGGTTTCCTCAATCCATTTTTGGGTCCTTCGGCCCATTTTTGGGTCCCTCAATCCATTTTTGGTTTCCTCGATCTATTTCCTGGTCCCTCAATCCATTTTTGGGTTGCTCAATCCATTTTTGGTACCCTCGATCCATTTTTGGGTTCCTCAATCCATTTTTGGGTTACACAAACAATTTTTGGGTTCCTCAATCTATTTTTTGGTTCCTCGATTCACTTTTGTGCCCCTCGACCCATTTTACGGTTTCACAATCAGCTTTTGGGTCCCTCATCTGATTTTTCGGTCCCTCCATCCAATTTTGGTTTCCTCAATCCATTGTTGGGTTCGTCAATCCATTTTTCGGTTCCTCAATCCATTTTTTGATTCATCAATCCATTTTTTGAGTTCTCACTGCACTTTTTGTTCCCTCGGCCCATATTTTGGTTTCCTCGGCCCATTTTTGGATTCCTCAATCCATTTTTCTTTCCCTCAGCCTATTTTTAGGTTTTTCAATCCATTTTTTGAGTCCGTAGACCCTTTTTCGGTTCCTCAATCCATTTTTGGGTCCCTCAATCCATTTTTCATTCCCTCAATCCATTTTTGGTTCCCTCAGCTAATTTTTGGGTTCCTAAATCCATTTTTGGTTCCCTAAAACCATGTTTGGGTTCCTGAATCCATTTTAGGGTCCCTCAGCCTATTTTTGGGTTCCTCAATCCATTTTTGGAGTCCTTAGCCCATTTTGGGTTCTTCTATCCATTTTTGGGTTCCTCAATCCATTATTGGTTTCTTCAATCTATTTTTGGGTTCCCCAATACATTTTTATTTTCTCAATCCATTTTTGGGTCCTGCAATCCCATTTTTGGGTCCCCCAATGCATTTTTGGGTCCCTCAATCCATTTTTGGGTCTTTTAGTCCATTTTTGGGCCCCTCAGTCCATTCCTGGGTTCCTCAAACCGTTTTTCTTTTCCTCAACCCATTTTTGGGTCCCTCAATCCAGTTTTGGGTTCCTCAATCCATTTTTGGGTCCTTCGGCCCATTTTTGGGTCCCTCAATCCATTTTTGGTTTCCTCAATCCATTTTTGGGTCCTTCGGCCCATTTTTGGGTCCCTCAATCCATTTTTGGTTTCCTCGATCCATTTCCTGGTCCCTCAATCCATTTTTGGGTTGCTCAATCCATTTTTGGTACCCTCGATCCATTTTTGGGTTCCTCAATCCATTTTTGGGTTACACAAACAATTTTTGGGTTCCTCAATCTATTTTTTGGTTCCTCGATTCACTTTTGTGCCCCTCGACCCATTTTACGGTTTCACAATCAGCTTTTGGGTCCCTCATCTGATTTTTCGGTCCCTCCATCCAATTTTGGGTTCCTCAATCCATTGTTGGGTTCCTCAATCCATTTTTCGGTTCCTCAATCCATTTTTGATTCATCAATCCATTTTTTGAGTTCTCACTGCAATTTTTGTTCCCTCGGCCCATATTTTGGTTTCCTCGGCCCATTTTTGGATTCCTCAATCCATTTTTGGGTCCCTCAATATATTTTTGGGTTCCTCAGCCCGTTTTTGGATTCCTCGATCCATTTCTTGGTCCTTCAATCCATTTTTGGGTAACAAAATAAATGTTTGGTATCCTAAGCCCACTTTTGGGTTCCTCAATCCATTTTTGGTCCCTCAATCCATTTTTGGGTCGCTCAATCCATTTTTGGGTCCCTCGATCCATTTTGGGGTCCCTCAATCCATTTTTGGGTTCCTCGATTCATTTTTGTGCCCCTCGACCCATTTTCCGGTTTCACAATCAGGTTTTGGGTCCCTAATCTGATTTTCCGGTCCCTCCATCCAATTTTGCGTTCCTCAATCCATTGTTGGGTTCCTCAATCCATTTTTCGGTTCCTCAATCCATTTTTTGATTCATCAATCCATTTTTTGAGTTCTCACTACACTTTTTGTTTCCTCGGCCCATATTTTGGTTTCCTCGGCCCATTTTTGGATTCCTCAATCCATTTTTCTTTCCCTCAGCCTATTTTTAGGTTTTTCAATCCATTTTTTGAGTCCGTAGATCCTTTTTTCAGTTCCTCAATCCATTTTTGGGTCCCTCAATCCATTTTTCGTTCCCTCAATCCATTTTTGGTTCCCTCAGCTAATTTTTGGGTTCCTAAATCCATTTTTGGTTCCCTAAAACCATGTTTGGGTTCCTGAATCTATTTTAGGGTCCCTCAGCCTATTTTTGGGTTCCTCAATCCATTTTTGGAGCCCTTAGCCCATTTTTGGGTTCTTCTATCCATTTTTGGGTTCCTCAATCCATTATTGGTTTCTTCAATCTATTTTTGGGTTCCCCAATACATTTTTATTTTCTCAATCCATTTTTGGGTCCTGCAATCCATTTTTGGGTCCCCCAATGCATTTTTGGGTCCCTCAATCCATTTTTGGGTCTTTTAGTCCATTTTTGGGCCCCTCAGTCCATTCCTGGGTTCCTCAAACCGTTTTTGTTTTCCTCAACCCATTTTTGGGTCCCTCAATCCAGTTTTGGGTTCCTCAATCCATTTTTGGGTCCTTTGGCCCATTTTTGGGTTCCTCAATCCATTTTTGGTTTCCTCAATCCATTTTTGGGTCCTTCGGCCCATTTTTGGGTCCCTCAATCCATTTTTGGTTTCCTCGATCCATTTTTGGGTTCCTCAATCCATTTTTGGGTTACACAAACAATTTTTGGGTCCCTCAATCCAGTTTTGGGTTCCTCAATCCATTTTTGGGTCCTTTGGCCCATTTTTGGGTTCCTCAATCCATTTTTGGTTTCCTCAATCCATTTTTGGGTCCTTCGGCCCATTTTTGGGTCCCTCAATCCATTTTTGGTTTCCTCGATCCATTTTTGGGTCCCTCAATCCATTTTTGGTTTCCCTCGATCCATTTCCTGGTCCCTCAATCCATTTTTGGGTTGCTCAATCCATTTTTGGTACCCTCGATCCATTTTTGGGTTCCTCAATCCATTTTTGGGTTACACAAACAATTTTTGGGTTCCTCAATCTATTTTTTGGTTCCTCGATTCACTTTTGTGCCCCTCGACCCATTTTACGGTTTCACAATCAGCTTTTGGGTCCCTCATCTGATTTTTCGGTCCCTCCATCCAATTTTGCGTTCCTCAATCCATTGTTGGGTTCCTCAATCCATTTTTCGGTTCCTCAATCCATTTTTTGATTCATCAATCCATTTTTTGAGTTCTCACTGCAATTTTTGTTCCCTCGGCCCATATTTTGGTTTCCTCGGCCCATTTTTGGATTCCTCAATCCATTTTTGGGTCCCTCAATATATTTTTGGGTTCCTCAGCCCGTTTTTGGTTTCCTCGATCCATTTCTTGGTCCTTCAATCCATTTTTGGGTAACAAAATAAATGTTTGGTTTCCTAAGCCCACTTTTGGGTTCCTCAATCCATTTTTGGTCCCTCAATCCATTTTTGGGTCGCTCAATCCATTTTTGGGTCCCTCGATCCATTTTGGGGTCCCTCAATCCATTTTTGGGTTCCTCGATTCATTTTTGTGCCCCTCGACCCATTTTCCGGTTTCACAATCAGGTTTTGGGTCCCTAATCTGATTTTCCGGTCCCTCCATCCAATTTTGCGTTCCTCAATCCATTGTTGGGTTCCTCAATCCATTTTTCGGTTCCTCAATCCATTTTTTGATTCATCAATCCATTTTTTGAGTTCTCACTACACTTTTTGTTTCCTCGGCCCATATTTTGGTTTCCTCGGCCCATTTTTGGATTCCTCAATCCATTTTTCTTTCCCTCAGCCTATTTTTAGGTTTTTCAATACATTTTTTGAGTCCGTAGATCCTTTTTTCAGTTCCTCAATCCATTTTTGGGTCCCTCAATCCATTTTTCGTTCCCTCAATCCATTTTTGGTTCCCTCAGCTAATTTTTGGGTTCCTAAATCCATTTTTGGTTCCCTAAAACCATTTTTGGGTTCCTGAATCCATTTTAGGGTCCCTCAGCCTATTTTTGGGTTCCTCAATCCATTTTTGGAGCCCTTAGCCCATTTTGGGGTTCTTCTATCCATTTTTGGGTTCCTCAATCCATTATTGGTTTCTTCAATCTATTTTTGGGTTCCCCAATACATTTTTATTTTCTCAATCCATTTTTGGGTCCTGCAATCCATTTTTGGGTCCCCCAATGCATTTTTGGGTCCCTCAATCCATTTTTGGGTCTTTTAGTCCATTTTTGGGCCCCTCAGTCCATTCCTGGGTTCCTCAAACCGTTTTTGTTTTCCTCAACCCATTTTTGGGTCCCTCAATCCAGTTTTGGGTTCCTCAATCCATTTTTGGGTCCTTCGGCCCATTTTTGGGTCCCTCAATCCATTTTTTGTTTCCTCGATCCATTTCCTGGTCCCTCAATCCATTTTTGGGTTGCTCAATCCATTTTTGGTACCCTCGATCCATTTTTGGGTTCCTCAATCCATTTTTGGGTTACACAAACAATTTTTGGGTTCCTCAATCTATTTTTTGGTTCCTCGATTCACTTTTGTGCCCCTCGACCCTTTTTACGGTTTCACAATCAGCTTTTGGGTCCCTCATCTGATTTTTCGGTTCCTCCATCCAATTTTGCGTTCCTCAATCCATTGTTGGGTTCCTCAATCCATTTTTCGGTTCCTCAATCCATTTTTTGATTCATCAATCCATTTTTTGGGTTCTCACTACACTTTTTGTTCCCTCGGCCCATATTTTGGTTTCCTCGGCCCATTTTTGGATTCCTCAATCCATTTTTGTTTCCCTCAGCCTATTTTTAGGTTTTTCAATCCATTTTTTGAGTCTGTAGACCCTTTTTCGGTTCCTCAATCCATTTTTGGGTCCCTCAATCCATTTTTCATTCCCTCAATCCATTTTTGGTTCCCTCAGCTAATTTTTGGGTTCCTAAATCCATTTTTGGTTCCCTAAAACCATGTTTGGGTTCCTGAATCCATTTTAGGGTCCCTCAGCCTATTTTTGGGTTCCTCAATCCATTTTTGGAGCCCTTAGCCCATTTTGGGGTTCTTCTATCCATTTTTGGGTTCCTCAATCCATTATTGGTTTCTTCAATCTATTTTTGGGTTCCCCAATACATTTTTATTTTCTCAATCCATTTTTGGGTCCTGCAATCCATTTTTGGGTCCCCCAATGCATTTTTGGGTCCCTCAATCCATTTTTGGGTCTTTTAGTCCATTTTTGGGCCCCTCAGTCCATTCCTGGGTTCCTCAAACCGTTTTTGTTTTCCTCAACCCATTTTTGGGTCCCTCAATCCAGTTTTGGGTTCCTCAATCCATTTTTGGGTCCTTTGGCCCATTTTTGGGTTCCTCAATCCATTTTTGGTTTCCTCAATCCATTTTTGGGTCCTTCGGCCCATTTTTGGGTCCCTCAATCCATTTTTGGTTTCCTCGATCTATTTCCTGGTCCCTCAATCCATTTTTGGGTTGCTCAATCCATTTTTGGTACCCTCGATCCATTTTTGGGTTCCTCAATCCATTTTTGGGTTACACAAACAATTTTTGGGTTCCTCAATCTATTTTTTGGTTCCTCGATTCACTTTTGTGCCCCTCGACCCATTTTACGGTTTCACAATCAGCTTTTGGGTCCCTCATCTGATTTTTCGGTCCCTCCATCCAATTTTGGGTTCCTCAATCCATTGTTGGGTTCCTCAATCCATTTTTCGGTTCCTCAATCCATTTTTTGATTCATCAATCCATTTTTTGAGTTCTCACTGCACTTTTTGTTCCCTCGGCCCATATTTTGGTTTCCTCGGCCCATTTTTGGATTCCTCAATCCATTTTTCTTTCCCTCAGCCTATTTTTAGGTTTTTCAATCCATTTTTTGAGTCCGTAGATCCTTTTTTCAATTCCTCAATCCATTTTTGGGTCCCTCAATCCATTTTTCGTTCCCTCAATCCATTTTTGGTTCCCTCAGCTAATTTTTGGGTTCCTAAATCCATTTTTGGTTCCCTAAAACCATGTTTGGGTTCCTGAATCCATTTTAGGGTCCCTCAGCCTATTTTTGGGTTCCTCAATCCATTTTTGGAGCCCTTAGCCCATTTTGGGGTTCTTCTATCCATTTTTGGTTTCCTCAATCCATTATTGGTTTCTTCAATCTATTTTTGGGTTCCCCAATACATTTTTATTTTCTCAATCCATTTTTGGGTCCTGCAATCCATTTTTGGGTCCCCCAATGCATTTTTGGGTCCCTCAATCCATTTTTGGGTCTTTTAGTCCATTTTTGGGCCCCTCAGTCCATTCCTGGGTTCCTCAAACCGTTTTTGTTTTCCTCAACCCATTTTTGGGTCCCTCAATCCAGTTTTGGGTTCCTCAATCCATTTTTGGGTCCTTTGGCCCATTTTTGGGTCCCTCAATCCATTTTTGGTTTCCTCAATCCATTTTTGGGTCCTTCGGCCCATTTTTGGGTCCCTCAATCCATTTTTGGTTTCCTCGATCCATTTCCTGGTCCCTCAATCCATTTTTGGGTTGCTCAATCCATTTTTGGTACCCTCGATCCATTTTTGGGTTCCTCAATCCATTTTTGGGTTACACAAACAATTTTTGGGTTCCTCAATCTATTTTTTGGTTCCTCGATTCACTTTTGTGCCCCTCGACCCATTTTACGGTTTCACAATCAGCTTTTGGGTCCCTCATCTGATTTTTCGGTCCCTCCATCCAATTTTGCGTTCCTCAATCCATTGTTGGGTTCCTCAATCCATTTTTGGGTTCCTCAATCCATTTTTTGATTCATCAATCCATTTTTTGGGTTCTCACTACACTTTTTGTTCCCTCGGCCCATATTTTGGTTTCCTCGGCCCATTTTTGGATTCCTCAATCCATTTTTGTTTCCCTCAGCCTATTTTTAGGTTTTTCAATCCATTTTTTGAGTCCGTAGACCCTTTTTCGGTTCCTCAATCCATTTTTGGGTCCCTCAATCCATTTTTCATTCCCTCAATCCATTTTTGGTTCCCTCAGCTAATTTTTGGGTTCCTAAATCCATTTTTGGTTCCCTAAAACCATGTTTGGGTTCCTGAATCCATTTTAGGGTCCCTCAGCCTATTTTTGGGTTCCTCAATCCATTTTTGGAGCCCTTAGCCCATTTTGGGGTTCTTCTATCCATTTTTGGGTTCCTCAATCCATTATTGGTTTCTTCAATCTATTTTTGGGTTCCCCAATACATTTTTATTTTCTCAATCCATTTTTGGGTCCTGCAATCCATTTTTGGGTCCCCCAATGCATTTTTGGGTCCCTCAATCCATTTTTGGGTCTTTTAGTCCATTTTTGGGCCCCTCAGTCCATTCCTGGGTTCCTCAAACCGTTTTTGTTTTCCTCAACCCATTTTTGGGTCCCTCAATCCAGTTTTGGGTTCCTCAATCCATTTTTGGGTCCTTCGGCCCATTTTTGGGTCCCTCAATCCATTTTTGGTTTCCTCAATCCATTTTTGGGTCCTTCGGCCCATTTTTGGGTCCCTCAATCCATTTTTGGTTTCCTCGATCCATTTCCTGGTCCCTCAATCCATTTTTGGGTTGCTCAATCCATTTTTGGTACCCTCGATCCATTTTTGGGTTCCTCAATCCATTTTTGGGTTACACAAACAATTTTTGGGTTCCTCAATCTATTTTTTGGTTCCTCGATTCACTTTTGTGCCCCTCGACCCATTTTACGGTTTCACAATCAGCTTTTGGGTCCCTCATCTGATTTTTCGGTCCCTCCATCCAATTTTGCGTTCCTCAATCCATTGTTGGGTTCCTCAATCCATTTTTGGGTTCCTCAATCCATTTTTTGATTCATCAATCCATTTTTTGGGTTCTCACTACACTTTTTGTTCCCTCGGCCCATATTTTGGTTTCCTCGGCCCATTTTTGGATTCCTCAATCCATTTTTGTTTCCCTCAGCCTATTTTTAGGTTTTTCAATCCATTTTTTGAGTCCGTAGACCCTTTTTCGGTTCCTCAATCCATTTTTGGGTCCCTCAATCCATTTTTCATTCCCTCAATCCATTTTTGGTTCCCTCAGCTAATTTTTGGGTTCCTAAATCCATTTTTGGTTCCCTAAAACCATGTTTGGGTTCCTGAATCCATTTTAGGGTCCCTCAGCCTATTTTTGGGTTCCTCAATCCATTTTTGGAGCCCTTAGCCCATTTTGGGGTTCTTCTATCCATTTTTGGGTTCCTCAATCCATTATTGGTTTCTTCAATCTATTTTTGGGTTCCCCAATACATTTTTATTTTCTCAATCCATTTTTGGGTCCTGCAATCCATTTTTGGGTCCCCCAATGCATTTTTGGGTCCCTCAATCCATTTTTGGGTCTTTTAGTCCATTTTTGGGCCCCTCAGTCCATTCCTGGGTTCCTCAAACCGTTTTTGTTTTCCTCAACCCATTTTTGGGTCCCTCAATCCAGTTTTGGGTTCCTCAATCCATTTTTGGGTCCTTCGGCCCATTTTTGGGTCCCTCAATCCATTTTTGGTTTCCTCAATCCATTTTTGGGTCCTTCGGCCCATTTTTGGGTCCCTCAATCCATTTTTGGTTTCCTCGATCCATTTCCTGGTCCCTCAATCCATTTTTGGGTTGCTCAATCCATTTTTGGTACCCTCGATCCATTTTTGGGTTCCTCAATCCATTTTTGGGTTACACAAACAATTTTTGGGTTCCTCAATCTATTTTTTGGTTCCTCGATTCACTTTTGTGCCCCTCGACCCATTTTACGGTTTCACAATCAGCTTTTGGGTCCCTCATCTGATTTTTCGGTCCCTCCATCCAATTTTGGGTTCCTCAATCCATTGTTGGGTTCCTCAATCCATTTTTCGGTTCCTCAATCCATTTTTTGATTCATCAATCCATTTTTTGAGTTCTCACTACACTTTTTGTTCCCTCGGCCCATATTTTGGTTTCCTCGGCCCATTTTTGGATTCCTCAATCCATTTTTGTTTCCCTCAGCCTATTTTTAGGTTTTTCAATCCATTTTGTGAGTCCGTAGATCCTTTTTTGAGTTCCTCAATCCATTTTTGAGTCCCTCAATCCATTTTTCGTTCCCTCAATCCATTTTTGGTTCCCTCAGCTAATTTTTGGGTTCCTAAATCCATTTTTGGTTCCCTAAAACCATTTTTGGGTTCCTGAATCCATTTTAGGGTCCCTCAGCCTATTTTTGGGTTCCTCAATCCATTTTTGGAGCCCTTAGCCCATTTTTTTGGGGTTCTTCTATCCATTTTTGGGTTCCTCAATCCATTATTGGTTTCTTCAATCTATTTTTGGGTTCCCCAATACATTTTTATTTTCTCAATCCATTTTTGGGTCCTGCAATCCATTTTAGGGTCCCCCAATGCATTTTTGGGTCCCTCAATCCATTTTTGGGTCTTTTAGTCCATTTTTGGGCCCCTCAGTCCATTCCTGGGTTCCTCAAACCGTTTTTGTTTTCCTCAACCCATTTTTGGGTCCCTCAATCCAGTTTTGGGTTCCTCAATCCATTTTTGGGTCCTTCGGCCCATTTTTGGGTCCCTCAATCCATTTTTGGTTTCCTCGATCCATTTCCTGGTCCCTCAATCCATTTTTGGGTTGCTCAATCCATTTTTGGTACCCTCGATCCATTTTTGGGTTCCTCAATCCATTTTTGGGTTACACAAACAATTTTTGGGTTCCTCAATCTATTTTTTGGTTCCTCGATTCACTTTTGTGCCCCTCGACCCATTTTACGGTTTCACAATCAGCTTTTGGGTCCCTCATCTGATTTTTCGGTCCCTCCATCCAATTTTGCGTTCCTCAATCCATTGTTGGGTTCCTCAATCCATTTTTGGGTTCCTCAATCCATTTTTTGATTCATCAATCCATTTTTTGGGTTCTCACTACACTTTTTGTTCCCTCGGCCCATATTTTGGTTTCCTCGGCCCATTTTTGGATTCCTCAATCCATTTTTGTTTCCCTCAGCCTATTTTTAGGTTTTTCAATCCATTTTTTGAGTCCGTAGACCCTTTTTCGGTTCCTCAATCCATTTTTGGGTCCCTCAATCCATTTTTCATTCCCTCAATCCATTTTTGGTTCCCTCAGCTAATTTTTGGGTTCCTAAATCCATTTTTGGTTCCCTAAAACCATGTTTGGGTTCCTGAATCCATTTTAGGGTCCCTCAGCCTATTTTTGGGTTCCTCAATCCATTTTTGGAGCCCTTAGCCCATTTTGGGGTTCTTCTATCCATTTTTGGGTTCCTCAATCCATTATTGGTTTCTTCAATCTATTTTTGGGTTCCCCAATACATTTTTATTTTCTCAATCCATTTTTGGGTCCTGCAATCCATTTTTGGGTCCCCCAATGCATTTTTGGGTCCCTCAATCCATTTTTGGGTCTTTTAGTCCATTTTTGGGCCCCTCAGTCCATTCCTGGGTTCCTCAAACCGTTTTTGTTTTCCTCAACCCATTTTTGGGTCCCTCAATCCAGTTTTGGGTTCCTCAATCCATTTTTGGGTCCTTCGGCCCATTTTTGGGTCCCTCAATCCATTTTTGGTTTCCTCAATCCATTTTTGGGTCCTTCGGCCCATTTTTGGGTCCCTCAATCCATTTTTGGTTTCCTCGATCCATTTCCTGGTCCCTCAATCCATTTTTGGGTTGCTCAATCCATTTTTGGTACCCTCGATCCATTTTTGGGTTCCTCAATCCATTTTTGGGTTACACAAACAATTTTTGGGTTCCTCAATCTATTTTTTGGTTCCTCGATTCACTTTTGTGCCCCTCGACCCATTTTACGGTTTCACAATCAGCTTTTGGGTCCCTCATCTGATTTTTCGGTCCCTCCATCCAATTTTGGGTTCCTCAATCCATTGTTGGGTTCCTCAATCCATTTTTCGGTTCCTCAATCCATTTTTTGATTCATCAATCCATTTTTTGAGTTCTCACTACACTTTTTGTTCCCTCGGCCCATATTTTGGTTTCCTCGGCCCATTTTTGGATTCCTCAATCCATTTTTGTTTCCCTCAGCCTATTTTTAGGTTTTTCAATCCATTTTGTGAGTCCGTAGATCCTTTTTTGAGTTCCTCAATCCATTTTGAGTCCCTCAATCCATTTTCGTTCCCTCAATCCATTTTTGGTTCCCTCAGCTAATTTTTGGGTTCCTAAATCCATTTTGGTTCCCTAAAACCATTTTTGGTTCCTGAATCCATTTTAGGGTCCCTCAGCCTATTTTTGGGTTCCTCAATCCATTTTTGGAGCCCTTAGCCCATTTTGGGGTTCTTCTATCCATTTTTGGGTTCCTCAATCCATTATTGGTTTCTTCAATCTATTTTTGGGTTCCCCAATACATTTTTATTTTCTCAATCCATTTTTGGGGTCCTGCAATCCATTTTAGGGTCCCCCAATGCATTTTTTGGGTCCCTCAATCCATTTTTGGGTCTTTTAGTCCATTTTTGGGCCCCTCAGTCCATTCCTGGGTTCCTCAACCGTTTTTGTTTTCCTCAACCCATTTTTGGGTCCCTCAATCCAGTTTTGGGTTCCTCAATCCATTTTTGGGTCCTTCGGCCCATTTTTGGGTCCCTCAATCCATTTTTGGTTTCCTCGATCCATTTCCTGGTCCCTCAATCCATTGTTTGGGGTTGCTCAATCCATTTTTGGTACCCTCGATCCATTTTTGGGTTCCTCAATCCATTTTTGGGTTACACAAACAATTTTTGGGTTCCTCAATCTATTTTTTGGTTCCTCGATTCACTTTGTGCCCCTCGACCCATTTTACGGTTTCACAATCAGGTTTTGGGTCCCTCATCTGATTTTTCGGTCCTCCATCCAGTTTTGGGTTCCTCAATCCTTGTTGGGTTCCTCAATCCATTTTTCGGTTCCTCAATCCATTTTTTGATTCATCAATCCATTTTTTGAGTTCTCACTGCACTTTTTGTTCCCTCGGCCCATATTTTGGTTTCCTCGGCCCATTTTTGGATTCCTCAATCCATTTTTGGGGTCCCTCAATATATTTTTGGGTTCCTCAGCCCGTTTTTGGTTTCCTCGATCCATTTCTGGGTCCTTCAGTCCATTTTTGGGTAACAAAATAAATGTTTGGTTTCCTAAGCCCACTTTTGGGTTCCTCAATCCATTTTTGGTCCCTCAATCCATTTTGGGTCGCTCAATCCATTTTTGGGTCCCTCGATCCATTTTTGGGTCCCTCAATCCATTTTTGGGTTCCTCGATTCATTTTTGTGCCCCTCGACCCATTTTCCGGTTTCACAATCAGGTTTTGGGTCCCTAATCTGATTTTCCGGTCCCTCCATCCCAATTTTGCGTTCCTCAATCCATTGTTGGGTTCCTCAATCCATTTTTCGGTTCCTCAATCCATTTTTTGATTCATCAATCCATTTTTTGGGTTCTCACTACACTTTTTGTTCCCTCGGCCCATATTTTGGTTTCCTCGGCCCATTTTTGGATTCCTCAATCCATTTTTGTTTCCCTCAGCCTATTTTTAGGTTTTTCAATCCATTTTTTGAGTCCGTAGACCCTTTTTCGGTTCCTCAATCCATTTTTGGGTCCCTCAATCCATTTTTCATTCCCTCAATCCATTTTTGGTTCCCTCAGCTAATTTTTGGGTTCCTAAATCCATTTTTGGTTCCCTAAAACCATGTTTGGGTTCCTGAATCCATTTTAGGGTCCCTCAGCCTATTTTTGGGTTCCTCAATCCATTTTTGGAGCCCTTAGCCCATTTTGGGGTTCTTCTATCCATTTTTGGGTTCCTCAATCCATTATTGGTTTCTTCAATCTATTTTTGGGTTCCCCAATACATTTTTATTTTCTCAATCCATTTTGGGTCCTGCAATCCATTTTGGGTCCCCCAATGCATTTTTGGGTCCCTCAATCCATTTTTGGGTCTTTTAGTCCATTTTTGGGCCCTCAGTCCATTCCTGGGTTCCTCAAACCGTTTTTGTTTTCCTCAACCCATTTTTGGGTCCCTCAATCCAGTTTTGGGTTCCTCAATCCATTTTTGGGTCCTTCGGCCCATTTTTGGGTCCCTCAATCCATTTTTGGTTTCCTCGATCCATTTCCTGGTCCCTCAATCCATTTTTGGGTTGCTCAATCCATTTTTGGTACCCTCGATCCATTTTTGGGTTCCTCAATCCATTTTTGGGTTACACAAACAATTTTTGGGTTCCTCAATCTATTTTTTGGTTCCTCGATTCACTTTTGTGCCCCTCGACCCATTTTACGGTTTCACAATCAGGTTTTGGGTCCCTCATCTGATTTTTCGGTCCCTCCATCCAGTTTTGGGTTCCTCAATCCATTGTTGGGTTCCTCAATCCATTTTTCGGTTCCTCAATCCATTTTTTGATTCATCAATCCATTTTTTGAGTTCTCACTGCACTTTTTGTTCCCTCGGCCCATATTTTGGTTTCCTCGGCCCATTTTTGGATTCCTCAATCCATTTTTGGGTCCCTCAATATATTTTTGGGTTCCTCAGCCCGTTTTTGGTTTCCTCGATCCATTTCTGGGTCCTTCAGTCCATTTTTGGGTAACAAAATAAATGTTTGGTTTCCTAAGCCCACTTTTGGGTTCCTCAATCCATTTTTGGTCCCTCAATCCATTTTTGGGTCGCTCAATCCATTTTTGGGTCCCTCGATCCATTTTTGGGTCCCTCAATCCATTTTTGGGTTCCTCGATTCATTTTTGTGCCCCTCGACCCATTTTCCGGTTTCACAATCAGGTTTTGGGTCCCTAATCTGATTTTCCCGGTCCCTCCATCCAATTTTGCGTTCCTCAATCCATTGTTGGGTTCCTCAATCCATTTTTCGGTTCCTCAATCCATTTTTTGATTCATCAATCCATTTTTTGTGTTCTCACTACACTTTTTGTTCCCTCGGCCCATATTTTGGTTTCCTCGGCCCATTTTTGGATTCCTCAATCCATTTTTGTTTCCCTCAGCCTATTTTTAGGTTTTTCAATCCATTTTTTGAGTCCGTAGATCCTTTTTTCAGTTCCTCAATCCATTTTTGGGTCCCTCAATCCATTTTTCATTCCCTCAATCCATTTTTGGTTCCCTCAGCTAATTTTTGGGTTCCTAAATCCATTTTTGGTTCCCTAAAACCATTTTTGGGTTCCTGAATCCATTTTAGGGTCCCTCAGCCTATTTTGGGTTCCTCAATCCATTTTTGGAGCCCTTAGCCCATTTTTGGGTTCCTCAATCCATTATTGGTTTCTTCAATCTATTTTTGGGTTCCCCAATACATTTTTATTTTCTCAATCCATTTTTTGGGTCCTGCAATCCATTTTGGGGTCCCCCAATGCATTTTGGGTCCCTCAATCCATTTTTGGGTCTTTTAGTCCATTTTTGGGCCCCTCAGTCCATTCCTGGGTTCCTCAAACCGTTTTTGTTTTCCTCAACCCATTTTTGGGTCCCTCAATCCAGTTTTGGGTTCCTCAATCCATTTTTGGGTCCTTCGGCCCATTTTTGGGTCTCTCAATCCATTTTTGGTTTCCTCAATCCATTTTTGGGTCCTTCGGCCCATTTTTGGGTCCCTCAATCCATTTTTGGTTTCCTCGATCCATTTCCTGGTCCCTCAATCCATTTTTGGGTTGCTCAATCCATTTTTGGTACCCTCGATCCATTTTTGGGTTCCTCAATCCATTTTTGGGTTACACAAACAATTTTTGGGTTCCTCAATCTATTTTTTGGTTCCTCGATTCACTTTTGTGCCCCTCGACCCATTTTACGGTTTCACAATCACCTTTTGGGTCCCTCATCTGATTTTTCGGTCCCTCCATCCAATTTTGCGTTCCTCAATCCATTGTTGGGTTCCTCAATCCATTTTTCGGTTCCTCAATCCATTTTTTGATTCATCAATCCATTTTTTGAGTTCTCACTGCACTTTTTGTTCCCTCGGCCCATATTTTGGTTTCCTCGGCCCATTTTTGGATTCCTCAATCCATTTTTGGGTCCCTCAATATATTTTTTGGGTTCCTCAGCCCGTTTTTGGTTTCCTCGATCCATTTCTTGGTCCTTCAATCCATTTTTGGGTAACAAAATAAATGTTTGGTTTCCTAAGCCCACTTTTGGGTTCCTCAATCCATTTTTGGTCCCTCAATCCATTTTTGGGTCGCTCAATCCATTTTTGGGTCCCTCGATCCATTTTTGGGTTCCTCGATTCATTTTTGTGCCCCTCGACCCATTTTCCGGTTTCACAATCAGGTTTTGGGTCCCTAATCTGATTTTCCGGTCCCTCCATCCAATTTTGCGTTCCTCAATCCATTGTTGGGTTCCTCAATCCATTTTTCGGTTCCTCAATCCATTTTTTGATTCATCAATCCATTTTTTGAGTTCTCACTACACTTTTTGTTCCCTCGGCCCATATTTTGGTTTCCTCGGCCCATTTTTGGATTCCTCAATCCATTTTTGTTTCCCTCAGCCTATTTTTAGGTTTTTCAATCCATTTTTTGAGTCCGTAGACCCTTTTTCGGTTCCTCAATGCATTTTTGGTTCCCTCAATCCATTTTTCATTCCCTCAATCCATTTTTGGTTCCCTCAGCTAATTTTTGGGTTCCTAAATCCATTTTTGGTTCCCTAAAACCATGTTTGGGTTCCTGAATCCATTTTAGGGTCCCTCAGCCTATTTTTGGGTTCCTCAATCCATTTTTGGAGCCCTTAGCCCATTTTGGGGTTCTTCTATCCATTTTTGGGTTCCTCAATCCATTATTGGTTTCTTCAATCTATCTTTGGGTTCCCCAATACATTTTTATTTTCTCAATCCATTTTTGGGTCCTGCAATCCATTTTTGGGGTCCCCCAATGCATTTTTGGGTCCCTCAATCCATTTTTGGGTCTTTTAGTCCATTTTTGGGCCCCTCAGTCCATTCCTGGGTTCCTCAAAACCGTTTTTGTTTTCCTCAACCCATTTTTGGGTCCCTCAATCCAGTTTTGGGTTCCTCAATCCATTTTTGGGTCCTTTGGCCCATTTTTGGGTCCCTCAATCCATTTTTGGTTTCCTCAATCCATTTTTGGGTCCTTCGGCCCATTTTTGGGTCCCTCAATCCATTTTTGGTTTCCTCGATCCATTTCCTGGTCCCTCAATCCATTTTTGGGTTGCTCAATCCATTTTTGGTACCCTCGATCCATTTTTGGGTTCCTCAATCCATTTTTGGGTTACACAAACAATTTTTGGGTTCCTCAATCTATTTTTTTGTTCCTCGATTCACTTTTGTGCCCCTCGACCCATTTTATGGTTTCACAATCAGCTTTTGGGTCCCTCATCTGATTTTTCGGTCCCTCCATCCAATTTTGCGTTCCTCAATCCATTGTTGGGTTCCTCAATCCATTTTTCGGTTCCTCAATCCATTTTTTGATTCATCAATCCATTTTTTGGGTTCTCACTACACTTTTTGTTCCCTCGGCCCATATTTTGGTTTCCTCGGCCCATTTTTGGATTCCTCAATCATTTTTGTTTCCCTCAGCCTATTTTTAGGTTTTTCAATCCATTTTTTGAGTCCGTAGATCCTTTTTTGAGTTCCTCAATCCATTTTTGGGTCCCTCAATCCATTTTTCGTTCCCTCAATCCATTTTTGGTTCCCTCAGCTAATTTTTGGGTTCCTAAATCCATTTTTGGTTCCCTAAAACCATTTTTGGGTTCCTGAATCCATTTTAGGGTCCCTCAGCCTATTTTTGGGTTCCTCAATCCATTTTTGGAGCCCTTAGCCCATTTTGGGATTCTTCTATCCATTTTTGGGTTCCTCAATCCATTATTGGTTTCTTCAATCTATTTTTGGGTTCCCCAATACATTTTTATTTTCTCAATCCATTTTGGGTCCTGCAATCCATTTTAGGGTCCCCCAATGCATTTTTGGGTCCCTCAATCATTTTTGGGTCTTTTAGTCCATTTTTGGGCCCCTCAGTCCATTCCTGGGTTCCTCAAACCGTTTTTGTTTTCCTCAACCCATTTTTGGGTCCCTCAATCCAGTTTTGGGGTTCCTCAATCCATTTTTGGGTCCTTCGGCCCATTTTTGGGTCCCTCAATCCATTTTTGGTTTCCTCGATCCATTTCCTGGTCCCTCAATCCATTTTTTGGGTTGCTCAATCCATTTTTGGTACCCTCGATCCATTTTTGGGTTCCTCAATCCATTTTTGGGTTACACAAACAATTTTTGGGTTCCTCAATCTATTTTTTGGTTCCTCGATTCACTTTTGTGCCCCTCGACCCATTTTACGGTTTCACAATCAGGTTTTGGGTCCCTCATCTGATTTTTCGGTCCTCCATCCAGTTTTGGGTTCCTCAATCCATTGTTGGGTTCCTCAATCCATTTTTCGGTTCCTCAATCCATTTTTTGATTCATCAATCCATTTTTTTGAGTTCTCACTGCACTTTTTGTTCCCTCGGCCCATATTTTGGTTTCCTCGGCCCATTTTTGGATTCCTCAATCCATTTTTGGGTCCCTCAATATATTTTTGGTTCCTCAGCCCGTTTTTGGTTTCCTCGATCCATTTCTGGGTCCTTCAGTCCATTTTTGGGTAACAAAATAAATGTTTGGTTTCCTAAGCCCACTTTTGGGTTCCTCAATCCATTTTTGGTCCCTCAATCCATTTTTGGGTCGCTCAATCCATTTTTGGGTCCCTCGATCCATTTTTGGGTCCCTCAATCCATTTTTGGGTTCCTCGATTCATTTTTGTGCCCCTCGACCCATTTTCCGGTTTCACAATCAGGTTTTGGGTCCCTAATCTGATTTTCCGGTCCCTCCATCCAATTTTGCGTTCCTCAATCCATTGTTGGGTTCCTCAATCCATTTTTCGGTTCCTCAATCCATTTTTTGATTCATCAATCCATTTTTTGTGTTCTCACTACACTTTTTGTTCCCTCGGCCCATATTTTGGTTTCCTCGGCCCATTTTTGGATTCCTCAATCCATTTTTGTTTCCCTCAGCCTATTTTTAGGTTTTTCAATCCATTTTTTGAGTCCGTAGATCCTTTTTTCAGTTCCTCAATCCATTTTTGGGTCCCTCAATCCATTTTCATTCCCTCAATCCATTTTTGGTTCCCTCAGCTAATTTTTGGGTTCCTAAATCCATTTTTGGTTCCCTAAAACCATTTTTGGGTTCCTGAATCCATTTTAGGGTCCCTCAGCCTATTTTTGGGTTCCTCAATCCATTTTTGGAGCCCTTAGCCCATTTTTGGGTTCCTCAATCCATTATTGGTTTCTTCAATCTATTTTGGGTTCCCCAATACATTTTATTTTCTCAATCCATTTTTGGGTCCTGCAATCCATTTTTGGGTCCCCCAATGCATTTTTGGGTCCCTCAATCCATTTTTGGGTCTTTTAGTCCATTTTTGGGCCCCTCAGTCCATTCCTGGGTTCCTCAAACCGTTTTTGTTTTCCTCAACCCATTTTTGGGTCCCTCAATCCAGTTTTGGGTTCCTCAATCCATTTTTGGGTCCTTCGGCCCATTTTGGGTCTCTCAATCCATTTTTGGTTTCCTCAATCCATTTTTGGGTCCTTCGGCCCATTTTTGGGTCCCTCAATCCATTTTTGGTTTCCTCGATCCATTTCCTGGTCCCTCAATCCATTTTTGGGTTGCTCAATCCATTTTTTGGTACCCTCGATCCATTTTTGGGTTCCTCAATCCATTTTTGGGTTACACAAACAATTTTTGGGTTCCTCAATCTATTTTTTGGTTCCTCGATTCACTTTTGTGCCCCTCGACCCATTTTACGGTTTCACAATCACCTTTGGGTCCCTCATCTGATTTTTCGGTCCCTCCATCCAATTTTGCGTTCCTCAATCCATTGTTGGGTTCCTCAATCCATTTTTCGGTTCCTCAATCCATTTTTTGATTCATCAATCCATTTTTTGAGTTCTCACTGCACTTTTTGTTCCCTCGGCCCATATTTTGGTTTCTCGGCCCATTTTTGGATTCCTCAATCCATTTTGGGTCCCTCAATATATTTTTGGGTTCCTCAGCCCGTTTTTGGTTTCCTCGATCCATTTCTTGGTCCTTCAATCCATTTTTGGGTAACAAAATAAATGTTTGGTTTCCTAAGCCCACTTTTGGGTTCCTCAATCCATTTTGGTCCCTCAATCCATTTTTGGGTCGCTCAATCCATTTTTGGGTCCCTCGATCCATTTTTGGGTTCCTCGATTCATTTTTGTGCCCCTCGACCCATTTTCCGGTTTCACAATCAGGTTTTGGGTCCCTAATCTGATTTTCCGGTCCCTCCATCCAATTTTGCGTTCCTCAATCCATTGTTGGGTTCCTCAATCCATTTTTCGGTTCCTCAATCCATTTTTTGATTCATCAATCCATTTTTGAGTTCTCACTACACTTTTTGTTCCCTCGGCCCATATTTTGGTTTCCTCGGCCCATTTTTGGATTCCTCAATCCATTTTTGTTTCCCTCAGCCTATTTTTAGGTTTTTCAATCCATTTTTGAGTCCGTAGACCCTTTTTCGGTTCCTCAATCCATTTTTGGTTCCCTCAATCCATTTTTCATTCCCTCAATCCATTTTTGGTTCCCTCAGCTAATTTTTGGGTTCCTAAATCCATTTTTGGTTCCCTAAAACCATGTTTGGGTTCCTGAATCCATTTTAGGGTCCCTCAGCCTATTTTTGGGTTCCTCAATCCATTTTTGGAGCCCTTAGCCCATTTTGGGGTTCTTCTATCCATTTTTGGGTTCCTCAATCCATTATTGGTTTCTTCAATCTATTTTTGGGTTCCCCAATACATTTTATTTTCTCAATCCATTTTTGGGTCCTGCAATCCATTTTTGGGTCCCCCAATGCATTTTTGGGTCCCTCAATCCATTTTTGGGTCTTTTAGTCCATTTTTGGGCCCCTCAGTCCCATTCCTGGGTTCCTCAACCGTTTTTGTTTTCCTCAACCCATTTTTGGGTCCCTCAATCCAGTTTTGGGTTCCTCAATCCATTTTTGGGTCCTTTGGCCCATTTTTGGGTCCCTCAATCCATTTTTGGTTTCCTCAATCCATTTTTGGGTCCTTCGGCCCATTTTTGGGTCCCTCAATCCATTTTTGGTTTCCTCGATCCATTTCCTGGTCCCTCAATCCATTTTTGGGTTGCTCAATCCATTTTTGGTACCCTCGATCCATTTTTGGGTTCCTCAATCCATTTTTGGGTTACACAAACAATTTTTGGGTTCCTCAATCTATTTTTTTGTTCCTCGATTCACTTTTGTGCCCCTCGACCCATTTTATGGTTTCACAATCAGCTTTTGGGTCCCTCATCTGATTTTTCGGTCCCTCCATCCAATTTTGCGTTCCTCAATCCATTGTTGGGTTCCTCAATCCATTTTTCGGTTCCTCAATCCATTTTTTGATTCATCAATCCATTTTTTGGGTTCTCACTACACTTTTTGTTCCCTCGGCCCATATTTTGGTTTCCTCGGCCCATTTTTGGATTCCTCAATCCATTTTTGTTTCCCTCAGCCTATTTTTAGGTTTTTCAATCCATTTTTTGAGTCCGTAGATCCTTTTTTGAGTTCCTCAATCCATTTTTGGGTCCCTCAATCCATTTTTCGTTCCCTCAATCCATTTTTGGTTCCTCAGCTAATTTTTTGGGTTCCTAAATCCATTTTTGGTTCCCTAAAACCATTTTTGGGTTCCTGAATCCATTTTAGGGTCCCTCAGCCTATTTTTGGGTTCCTCAATCCATTTTGGGCCCCTTCAGCCCATTTTTGGGTTCCTCAGCCCATTTTTTGGCCCCTCAGCCTATTTTTGGGTTCCTCAGCCCATTTTTGGGTTCTCAGCCCGTTGTTTGGCCCCTCAGCCCATTTTTGGATTCCTCAGCCCATTTTTGGGTTCCTCAGCCCATTTTTGGGTTCTTCAGC